>VRYO01000168.1:1212627-1302198 GCA_009812075.1 Sialia sialis | reverse complement strand
GTGTTTTTTTATTTTTTTAATTGGTCTCGATTTTCTGCGTCCCCCTTTTCTTTTCGTGCCTCTTCCGGGGTGCCCCGCGGAGCCGGGTGCGTGCGCTGCCGCGCAGGGCGAGCGCGGGGCTTTTCCCTCCCAGCCCTTCACAGAGGCGGGAGAGGGACCAGAGCCCTCAGAGCGGTATTTGAGCGCACCGCTGCGCGGGGCCTGCCCTGCGTCTGGGCTGGGCACCCTCACCCCCAAGCGGGCTTTTTGGGGGGACAGTAAATTCCAGTCAAGCCAAGCTGGGCGGACGGATTCCCGCTCCAGACAGACACTCGCGTGGGGGGTGCCTGCCTGCCGGCTGGGCCGTGCCACCGCAGCCACAGGTACTTTTGGGCTCAGAAGTGCACTTTCTGGCCGCGCCGTGAATATTTCCACTCCCGGCGCTGTTGCACGGAAAGTTCCCGCTACTGGGGCCTCGCTCCGCGCATCCTAAACCTGCGTGGAAAACAGAAAAGCGTTTATCTCGTCCCCTGACCTTGCTACGCCGCCCGTGATGATAACACGCATATATATATATACATACATATATATATATATATATGTATATGTATATATATGTATCGTATATAAGATCGGACGGACGTTTCCCGCTGGCCGGCAGCTGTCCCCGGCCGCGGGCAGGAACGAGCGGTGCGTGGTGCGGCGCGGGGGCGATCGCGCCTGGAGTGGGAGCTCCCGGTGCTTCCTGGAGGTGGCTGCTCAGCTCCCGGTCCGGGCTGGTGCTTTGTGTGTGATAGCCAGCAAGCCTTCCCCATCTCTTTAATGCGTGTGGAAATACCCGCATGCCTGTGTGGCAGCTGCTTCCAAAGCCCCAACTAACTCTTTTGGAAAAGCAGGGCGAAAAGAGTGAAAGGCCAAAGAAAGACTGTTCATTTTTTTCCTTTGGTGCCATTTTGGATGTCATCTGTTACCTTGGTGACTGTGCTCAGCCCCCAAAGCCCCTGGATTGTTAGGGGAAAAAAAAAAAAAAAAAAGCATGCTATTTCTGCACCGTCATTTATCACTGTCACCGCATAATGATTCCCCTCGCAGCTCCTTATTGATGTTTGTAATTGCATTATCTCATAAAGGGAGGGGGTGGCGGGCCGGGATGATCAATGGAGCCGCGCCGTGCATGCCGGGGTCAGGGGCTGCGGGAGGCGGCGGGGCTCCCCCGGACCCTCCCGGCCCCGGACCCCCCCGGCCCCGCTCCCCGCCTGGCAGACAAGTCCCGGGCACCGCCCGGAGCGCGGCCCGGCAGCAGGCGTGCAGGGCCAGTGCACCTCCCGGCGGGGCCGTCCTGCTGGGAACCCCAATTTGCGGAGGGGAAGTGGGGGAAAAAATCGGGCTCTAGCAAGAGAAAAAAATAAAGTGGGTATAATGTGATTCGGCTGGGGAAAAAAAACCATTGGTGAATTCCACCCCCAAATGCCGAGTATCCGCCTGGAGGACTGCGGTGCGGGGGTGCTGCGGTGGGTCTCCTCGGGGACCCCTTCTCCGCAGTAATCCCTCGGCCGCGGGGGATGCGCGGGTCCCCGCGGCGCGGAGCCGCGGCCGCCCCGTGGAAAGGTCCGGCGGCGGGGAGCGCTGCTGGACGCACCGCGGGAGCTGGGAAGCGGGGACAGGATGGGCATGGGCCCCCTCGGCGAGGAGGAGAAGGTCCCAGAAATGCGGCTCCTTCCCCTCATTTAGCTGGTTTTGGTACCGGTTTCTTTTCGCCGAGCCCTCTTTAGAGACGGCAGCGCTGCCACAAACCCCCAAATCGGAGCAGCCCCCGGGGCACTTTCCTCCTCTCGCTTCTCTTTCCCTTGGCTCTATAAAGATTACCAACGAAGTAAATATTAACTTCTTTCTCCCCCTCCTCTCCGCGCAAAATGAACTTCATACACTGAGCCCAAAAGTTCGAAGAATTATTATCCAGCCATTTTCCCAGAGGACGAACCAGTGAGCCCGGGACTTGGGGGTACCAAAGCCGAGATCGTGTGAGCCGTAACAGAAGGATGCTGATTTTGCCACAACTATCCTAGGCAGTCCCCGAGTCTCCCTTTCAGGCGCCGCGCTAAACCGAGGGGGCAGAGTAAATCCTCTCCTGCTTGTCCTTCACCGCATTGATCAGCTCTCTCCCCAGGTTTCCCCCTCTTTAATCTTCCCTTGGAAATTTAGCAGTGCTTTAATTTGGAGATAATACAGCCTAAGTGTTATTGTTCTTTTTCCTATGCATACATATTTAGGGAAAAGAAAAAAAAATCACACACACACACACACACACACACACACACACACACACACAAATACATTTTTCCATATTTCCTCCAGGAATGAGAGTTGGCGCTGCCCTTAGCCTTGTAGAGAAACGCCGGTTGTCTGCTTTTATGTAAACATTCATGATTCCAAATAAACTTTATAAGGATTTCAATTGGAAAGTGAAGCGGTCGGCACTGTGAAGACAGTGTACTTGAAATTTCAAATGTGAACTAATCCAACTTAGCTATTTTTTCCCTTTTTCTGGTCTGATAGTTTGCAATCTGGAGTTCCATATATTAAAAAAAAAATAAAAATTAGTGCCATAGCCCACGGTTAAAATAGTGAAAAATTAGTCTCGTTTCAGAAATTATTTATTTATAGAACGAACATGATTAAAACATAAAAAACACACAAACTGCAGCTGCAACAAAAAAACCCCACCGTGATTTACGATTATTAAATCTTTGATTGCCATGTTAATGTTTCTTTTTCTACCTTTCATTTGCATTTTAATCTATCGAATCTTTACAATTTTGCTGCCTCCTACTCGAATGATTGATTACACATCTGAAAGAGGGGAAAAAAAATCCTAAGCTTTCTAGGCGAGCTTCTATTTTTCCTCCCCCCTTCCCTTTGCTGGTTTGCTTTCTGAAACCTTCCTCAACAATGTTAATGCAAGCAGGACAAATTAATTATGCTCTTTTAAATGTCAAAGGTATAAATAAAAATGGTCCCAACCCCCCCCACCCCCCCTTTCCTCTCATTTGCTCCTGCCCCAAATGGGAATATTTTTCCAAGCCGCTTGTTTTAAAAGCAAGAAGGAATCACCCTGGTAAAAAATAAAATAGTAAATATATATATATATATATATACGTGCAGCATCCTGACTGTAAATAAATATTACTGCGTGGACATTTACCTATGGAATAGGGGAAAAAAAAGAACCAGAGAGGCAGCGGGAGTCAGGGAGCGGTGGTGAAAGCTCCCTGGAGCAGCGGCAGTGCTTTCCGTCTCTGCTGAGCCTTTGCTTTGGGGCTGTTCCCCGCCCCGCCATCCCCCCCTCCAAAAAAAAAACCAACAGCTCACACAAGAAAAGGCGGTGGTAAAGAGAGGAGCATCCCCGTGGGTTCTTCTTCTTCCCTTGCCTCTACCCCGTGGGCCGGGTTGGGGGGTAGAAAGACTGGTGTGGTGGTGTGGGAGCGTGATGGCCCCAAAGAGGGGGTCCCACCTGCTGGCACGGGGTGCTCAGGCGGGGTTGCCTACCTGGGGGCTGCCCACGGGGAAGACCCACTCGGGGTAGACGCTGAGCTGGGGGATGCCCATAAAGGGACGGGGCTATCTCCCCGAGGGGATGCCCACGGCGAGGCACCCACCCAGGGGATGCCCACGCGAGGCGGGACCCCCCGAGAACGCCCACCCGACGCACGGGGCTGAAGGAAACCCACGGGCAGGATCGGCACCTGTGGGGGATTCCTCTTTGGGGTGGAATCATCAGGAAAAAGGGAAAGGAGAGGGTAGAGCGGGACAGGGGGAGGCGGCAGCGCGGAGACTCGGCACCTGCGGGCCGGGAGCGACCCGCCAGGGCCGGGCAGACAGGGAAGATTTAGAGGTGAAGAGATGGCAGATTGTTAAGAAAGTAATAGTAAGGTGTCCCATATACTACAGTTTTATTGTGGGGTAATAACTACTAGATTTATTTATTGCCGAGGCAATATAATAAAGATAATGACCGCAAACTCAAGATAAATGCTTACGCCTATAGCTGGTCAATTCTTTTTTATTTAAGAGAGTGATCCGGAGAGGTGAAAGTCATCTTCTCCCGACCACAAATATCAGTCTTGGTTTCCACTAGGTTATAAACGTGACATGCAAATAATGGAGCTGCTCCCGGGCGCGGAGAGTTCGGGGTCGTGCGGCAGGGAGGTGCCCCTTCCCCTGGCATTACCCCTCTTCGAAGCACTTGCAGAAGAGAGCGCCCAGATGAAACAGCTGGAGATTGTGTCTCACCACGGGGGAAGTGAGGGGGGGTACGGCAAAAAAACCCAAACTAATCCACCCTCTCAAGCCCGTGGGGAAATGCCACTTGCTAGGGGAAGCTCCCGGGGCAGCACCCCTGCCCAGGGCGATCGTGTGTCAGCCCCACAATGGGCGCTTCTACTCCCGGGCGCTTTGATCCTTGCACGGCCGGGAAAAAAGCCACCTGACAGCGATCTGCGACGAGCGGGAGAGAGGAAAAGAGAGAGAACGACTGAGAAGGAAAAAAAAAAAAAAAATAGAAGAGTTGAGCCGTACAATTTCGTGGTTTGTGCGCAGGGTAGAATTATAAGGTTGAAAAGTGCGAACAATCCTCCTCAATCTTTTACAACACCAGCGCTGCTCTCAGCCATAACCAGAGCCTCCCTTTCTAGCCGAACGTGAGTTATCATTTCCCCAGCCTCCTGCCTTCGCTCTCCCGGCAGGACGGGCAGCTGCCGCCTGCTCCAGCCGCGGCCGAGCGCATCTCCCGGCTCTGCGCGGATGCTGCGCTCCGCGCAACCAGCGGCTTGGGCAGCGCCGCTCCTTCTCCTCCCAGCGCGGCACTTCGTCTGTCGCACTTCAAAGGGTGATAACCTAATTGCTTCCAGAGTTTAAAAGTAATTAAGCTATATTAAAGGAACTTAAGTAAAACCGGTTTGCCGCGCACTGGCTCCCCTTGTCCTTCAGAAGGTAAATTGAAATCCCGTTTCTGGAAAAACTGCGTGAAAAATCTTGCATTTATATAACGTATGCTAAAAATGTAAACAGATTCCGTTTTTGAAAGGGTATGGGTAAAGTGGTGGTAATTATGTATAATTAATGCTGAAGGGAAAATGAACACATAATAGGTTCCAAAGATTAAACCATCTGTAACTATCAGGGGAACTTTTAAAGTTTTCTTTTACTTTTTTTTTTTTCCTTTGTAAAAAATATATTTCCTTTCACTAAGGATTTTTATAAGTTAAAATTCAGGTTAATGTTTTAATCTCTAAAGTATTCTGATTTGAGAAACAAATCTCTAAAACGTTTCAGCAATTATCAATCGACAACTTTGAAGATCATCCAATATAAAAGTAAATTGAGTGGTAATTTTAGCCATTATTAATGTTTGTGGCACTTAATTTAGTTAGTTGCTGGCTTTCCGTTTTTGATTACACCATAAGGAAATTATTTTGCTAAGAAATTTTAAGATAAAGTATAGGCATTCCCACACATTCTTTATATTTTTTTCTGGCATGTATTTATTATAGTCGAGTCAATCTATTTTAATTTCTAGGTAATGCATAATCACCGGAGCAATTTTTTTTTTCCCAACAGCATATTTGCAAGGGTAGAGCTAGACTGCAAAGATGTAGGTCCTGCACATCTGTACATGGCATTCAACAGAAGCAACTATAAATTTAAATACATTTATCCTACTATCTCAGATTGACTTGTAAACCTGGTGCCCTTAACATTTGCAAAGGTAGAACTGGATCTAGCTTTAGCAACAGTAATAGATATTGAGATGCTGTGTGAGCTGCAACTTCTGTCAGCAACTGTGCTTTTTCGATAACAGTAGTTCTTAAGGTGTGAAGGTAGAGTGGTTAAACCTCACAGATGAACAGACTAGTTGCCTGACTGTTGGTCTGCAGAACTGGTGGCTAGAGAAAATAAGTGCATTTGTGCAGAAAGAACAATTATAATTAGCAGGAACAGAAGTTTAAACTGCTCTATCATCTTAAACAGAGTTTAAACTGCTCTAGCATCCACTTGAGAGAGAGAAATTAATCTGTTCCTTTCAGTCCAGATTCAGGTCTGGTTCTGCTGCTGTTCTGACTGTTTGGGTATGTGGGGGATGTTTTCTTCTCCAGGAGGAAAGGCTGGATACCTCCTGTGGGAAATTCACCAGCTGGCAGTTCAAGACTAGGTTCAGGTTGTCACTCCCACTCCTCAATTATTGTGTCTAGCTTGGAAAAGTAAATTTTTAAGCAACAGTGCTGCTCTTTGATATCTGCCGTACTTCAGAGGTTTATATACAGCTTAACCCTTTAAATTAATTCCTAGACTCACTCTTTTATGCAGAGGCCAAGCAGCTGAGTCTCAGCTTGGCAATTCTGGCAAACCCAGCTGAGGATGCTGAAGACCCTGGAGCAATAAAGCAGTTTGCTCTTCAGGGGATAATATAACTCCAAGAGCAGTTTTTGTGCTGCTTGCTCCTCAGCCTACCTGGAGGAGGATGAGCTGCCAGTGGATCCCAGCCCAGTGACTCACCCAATAACTTTTCCTGAACAACATCCATGCTGTGCAGACATCAAAGTGAGTGCTTGGGCAAATGTTCATATGGGAAGGGCGTGGAGGAGAACAAGGCTCAGATGGGGATTGCAACCTCAGGAGCTAACTTTTTGAGCATGAAAGTAGTTGTAAGGCCCAAGTACTCATAGAAGTTATAGAGTCTTTCAGAGCTGTAAAATCAGTTTGGTACTGAAGGGCTCAGCTGTTTGCTGATGACAGCACAAGGGCAGCATGTGCAGGCAGGTGCAATGATCCCTGGCATTGACCAGCATCTAACAATGGTGGATTAAGTCAACTCCTATTCGGGTCCTGATAACTCATGCAACACCAGAAATATAATCTTCAGCCAAAGACTTTCCTCCAAGCCTGAGAAATCCCCTGCAAAACCTCCTGTGTTGAAAAAAACTGCTTTCTCCCCTACTGGTGTCCAGGATAGACACAAAGGATAAAACCCCCACATTTTGTCACTGTCTTTACCAGAGTAAATTATCAGAATACTTCCCTTCCAAATGCTTTTTGATGTGCTAATCATCAAGCAGTCTGATATAGCTACATTATTCTTTCAGGGTACCTAATGTGTCCAATCACAAGTTGAACAGCAAATCAGCTTCCAAGGACTCCTTGGGTGATGCAGAGTCAGGGATGGGTGATACTGCCTGATGGGATGGCAAACTGCCTTAGGATGCTTAAGTTTGCCCCGGGATGGGAAGTGCTTTGTAGTTAATTTTCTTATCCCTGACTTGTTGAAGTGAGTTGCTGCCCATGATTCGAGTTGATACCACTAACTGCTGTGAGCATCGAGATGGTGATGAAAAAGCAAGCCTAGGTTTTTCCCCAAAATGTTTCTCTCAGTGCCTGTGAGTGGGATTTCCATCTCCCTTCCCAGCTGCTACCCACAGAGGTTTTTTGGTGATGCATGGCAGTGAGGCTGGCCTGGCAGAGCTCCCACACAGCCTTGGATCCTAGCATTGGGAGCAAGCCCTACTCTAATCAGACTGCAGCAGAAACTGAAACTATCACCTACATTTTCTATACTGGCTGGATTGTTCTTCTTAACAGTTCCACCCCACCCCCCTTCTTTCTTTCCCTTATCTTAAAATCCCTTTGCCCAGAGCAGAATTAACAACAGGCCTTGTTAACGAAGGGACCAGCAGTATCTTCCCTCATGGCATTAAAACCTCCTACCTGGCAAATTAGTCCTCCCGCTACCTCCCTCTCTTCTTACAAAATGTTTCCTTTATTGGAACTTGTTAGCCGTTTTTTACTTGCACAGTAATTACTCAGCAGTAATTAGAGAGATGTTAAAGAGGCCGAGTCCAGATTTGGACCCAGATTTAGCTCTCTGTCTGGATACTGAACCGGTAGCCAGGACTTGCATTTCAATAGGATATTGTGGGATTTTTTGCCAAATTCTGACAAGCTCTTCTCCTGAATCTGTGTCCACACTACATCAGGATAGGGTACATGTCCAAACTGAGAGGCAAGGGTTCTGCTTCATTTAGCATCTCTGTTGAACCTGCCAGCCATGGTTTGAGAGCAGATTTCCCTCTCCTTTGAGGCCACCATGCTCATTGAGTGGAGGGCATCATCCTGGAGGCTATAAAGGATCTCCTCTGCTGTCCAGCTCAGGCAACTGCTGGTGAAGGTCTTTAGCTCAGCTTTGGGATCATGAACTAGGAGTGACCAAAATGTGCAGTTCAGGCATGTGATAGGAGAATGCCCTTTTTCTATTATTGCTGTATATATACTGGATATATTGGATATACCGCCCAGGGACACAGCTACAGTGTTTTACCAAGTTTCTCTCCCAAGCACAGGCATTTGGCTGGTGTCAACAACGTAAGTAAAGGAGCCACCAAGCACTGAGGCTGCTGAAGTGGAGGGTGCTCAGCAAGGATTGTGTTATTTACACCAGAAGCAACAGATAGCAAGGACTCATTTTGGAGCAGTGGAAGGTCCCTCAAAACCCACAGAGGTGGCAGCTTGAGGCTCTGTGACATGATCTTTGCACAATCGTCTGAACAAGTTGCTGAATATGGTGGGAACAGCTGAGGTGGAGATCTTTGTCCTGGGAAGGAAGAAGGAGCCCTTTTAACCTCTCCATTCCCAAGCCTGGCAGGGACAGCAGTGCTGTGGCTCCCCTCCCAGCTTCCTTCCTCCTGCCCCAGCCACAAGCTCCAGTGCCTGGGCTGGGAGGATGTCTTATCTTGTTTATGTAAAGTGAGTGATGAGGGCTGGTTCTTTCTTTGGCAAAATGTTCTCACCCTGGGGACTCACCTCCTCTGCCAGAGATGGAGCAGCTATAGCCTGGGCTGGTCTGCTTTTGAGGTGGTGGGAAATTTGGCACAGAATAAAGCAGGTAATTGCAGTTCTTGGACACTGGGCTGTGACTGGGAAGCCTGGATTTGTGTGCTGGGACAGGTCCACATTTCATTGGGATAGGCACCCCTCTTTCCCAGCATGAGGTCTGGGAAACTCTTGCAACGAGGAACCTGAGAGTGAGAAATAGCTTTTATTTTATTTTATTTTATTTTATTTTATTTTATTTTATTTTATTTTATTTTATTTTATTTTATTTTATTTTATTCTGTTTTGTTTTGTTTCATTTCATTTCATTTCATTTCATTTCATTTCATTTCATTTCATTTCATTTCATTTCATTTTTTAGCAGGCCTTTCCTTGCATCCAAGCAAGGAGACATGTAGTCATGTAGACCTTCGGTTATTAGAGCAGAGCACAGTCCCTGGGCCTCATCATCAGCCAAGTAATGCATCTGCTCACCTCTGACCAAAGAGGATCAGGCACAGCCCCAGCAGCTCTAACGAAGCCCTGGCCAGGCAGGCGAGACAGAGGGATGTGCCATAAAATTTCCTCCTCGGTGGTGCAGGCTGCAGCCCTGCAGCTCATGACCCCAATCTGCTTCAAATGGACTTTTTACAGCCTTACATCACTGCAGCCTATCCCACCTGCCTCCTTACTCTCAGCCATGCTGACCACTAGATAGGCAAGCAGTGAGGCTGATAATTGATGATTTTTTAATACAGTTCTTGATTTAAATCACTGTGGCTTCTGCTTTATAAAGTTTCAAACACTTGACTAATGCAAAGTGTAAATTTTATATACATGTGTATGTATTTATAAATTTATATTTTAGTCTATATAACAAAGGGAATTCTCATTATACATCTAAATATCTGCTCTATTTTGGAGGCCTCCAAAGCTGTTCAAGTCTGTGTTGCTGAACAGTGTTATCATTTGAATGAGGAAAGTTCAAGCTTTTAGCAAGCAGATGTTGAGGAGCTCTTTCTTGAGGAGTTTGTCATCCTTTGGCAGCATTTAGTATTAAATGCAATTTAGTTACTATAGTTAGAAAAGCCCTTCAACAACAATGGCAGCAACAACTGTAATTAATAATAACAACTACAACAACATCAATAAAATCCTTTACTTTTTACTTCTTTAAATTATCTTTATGAACTGAGTTTCGTGCTGGCATTAAGCAAATATTATTCACTGTCATTAAGCAATAGTTTTCTCCCCTGAAAAAGTGGGAGTACTGAAGTCATGAGCAAGTGAGCTGAGCTTCCCAGGGAAAGACTCTGACCTTGCCATTCAAATTCTCCAGGTGGAAAAGCACTTGACTTAGCTCAAGCCCCAGTTTGAGATGTGTAGCCTTAAGTTTTTCCATGTGCACACCCCATGGTGCAACACCATGCTTCAAACTGAGGCTTGAGGAACTCTTTTTAGTCCAGAAGAAGGAGGAACTTGGTGAAAGATTTCCTCTTTAAAACAGGTAGACCTCACAAGTGTATGGGAGGATGAACTGTGCAATTCAGGGTACAGAAATCTCTGATTTATTAAAGCTCTCCAGGGCCTACAGTCTTTAAATAAAAGGGGATTCAATCAAGACTGCACTTTCTGCAGCTAAAAATTGGGAAATTTGTATGTTGATTGCCATCCAGGGCCTGTGGATGGCTGTTTATTGCTGTTCAGAGACAAATTCAGCAGGAAATGTGAAGCTGTCCCCTGAAATAAAGGGGTAACCTCCAATTACCCCCAGTTTAGAGGAGAGCAGGACTTATATTGTTCTATTGCCTCACAGCCATGGTGGATGCATGATAGTTATGTGCAAGTACAAATGGCACATAGTTACAATAATACACAAGACATCCTTTCCACAGATTGCTTTTTTAATACTTATCTTCCCTCTCTTTCTCATCCTTCCCTGCTCTGTTGGGTTCAGCTATGGAAGTTTCTCTGCTGGGGTTGTAAAAACCCACACAAAATGATGGGATGTCTAAGAAACAACTTTTAACTGAACTACCTGCTCTGTTAGAGTACACATAATCAAAGGGGGTTGTACTAACTCCATGGTAGATGAAATAAGGCCTTTTAAGGAGTTGAATGGAGCTGTTTGTTTTCCCTCTTGTAGCCCTGTTCCTCCAAGGCATGCTGTCATGCCCACCGGACTTGAGTTTTATAGGTTGGACTGGAGTCTTTGACAAAACTGAATTTACTTTAAATGACTGAAATTAGATACTTATAATCCGAAGTAGCAGCCTAGGGGCTCTCTTGTGCATTATCCTTCACTCTCAGCCCTCTACTCTGTAGTGTCAATGGAATAATTTGTTAAGAAAGTAGAAATATAAGCAATAATTCTGAAACTGAGCAGGACCACAGACTAACCCTTATTTTGCCAATACTTGATATCTTCCAACCTCGTATGACAATGCCTCTCCTGTAAGTAGCCCCTTCAGAACATGGTTTTGTCAAAATTCTGCTTTTGAAATTATGGTTCAAATAGTACGTTTTTCGTTGCCCTACTTATCTGACAACACCACATTTTTTCTCTCCCAATGAGACAAGATATTCATGGCACGGACGTGCACTCTGACTGGAGAGAAGAAGACAGATTTCTTCCTGTTCATGGTGACTACTTGGAATCCCACTTTCCAACCAATTTTCCTAGGAAATTGAGGTATTCGCGTGTCCCATCAGTGCTCAGCAATCTTTCCCAGCAATCTCATCACATGCCACACTCTTCCACATCTCTGGGTTGAATATATCAAGTGAATTGGAGTATCAGAGACAGATTACATTAGTTGAGAATGTGGCCCTTTGTAATTTTATTTTGGCAAGGTGAATAGGCTCCAAATCACCCAAAATTTCATTCTGTTGTTTTTAGCATTCATATGTCTACAGATGAAGGAGATTTCATGATGTTTTTCCTTATGTACATGCATGAATGCACACACAGAGACTAAGCATATTGGGTTGAACTGCTGATGTAAAAACTGGTAAGGCAAACTTTTAAATATATATAAAATGTTGGGAATGGCTGTCTAACTGAGCTGTTCTACTATTTGTATTTTCTTGGAGGACTTACTTGGGTGGCAGTGAACACCCTGCAACTGTTCTCCATTGACTGAAGCAACACTAAGGTGCTCACAAGAAAACCCAATGCTGTTGCTGGTTCAACAGAAACCTCTGAACTTTTTGGCATGATTGGGTTTTGGTGGATTTAGATTATTTAACAACAATTCTGTTATCCTGTATTTGGGAGATCCAGCTCTCTATTTATCTAATTTCCTGATGTACTCCTTCAGGAAGCCTTACCTGAATTTGTCTCTGTGTCTCTACAAAAGCATTTAAGGAATTTCATGAGGATTATTATTAAGAGACTACCCAAGAGTGACTTTCACATGAGGGCAAAGAAATATCCTTATGTTGGTTTACACATAGGCTGCACTCCAGCCTGTAATCCAGGCTACACACTTCATGCTGATAAACAAATGGATTTGCTACAGGATGTAGAAACAAGGAACTGCACAGTTTGGAATGGAAGTGGTGCCTTGAAACCTCTTTTTTAAGGATTTTGTTTGGCCTGATGGTGACTTCACATGTGATTAAGTTGCAGCTTTTCTATTCATTTTATAAGAGTGATCATCTTTAACATATGAAACTGTGCTTTAGGCATATAAAGAAGTTGTAAAGCTTTTTGAGGTGATAGAGTTGAGCCAATCAGATGCCAATTTAGTACCTACACCAGTAGGCACTTCGCAGTAGGACTTGCAAACTACTTTTTTGAAGGGAAAGACCAACACATTAATTTATTGCCACTACTGCATGGTGGGATTTTGGTATGCCTTTCTATAAATTGGAGAGCATCACATCAGGGCTCTCATGTCACTAATAGAACAGACACCTCAGTCATTAAACAGGGCAGCTGAAAGTCCTCTTTCTCTTTGTGCTGGCTCTTGAGGAGCTCTGTAAAATATAAAAACCTGTGGCTTTCAGGCTCATGCACAGACACTGAGGTGGATGGGGTCAGGGGATGGTGGATTAGGCTGGAAATGTACGTTATCAATATGAGGGAGGGAAGAACAGGAAAAAAGGTAAGTCCTGGTGGAATCCATCCTTTGCCTCTGCCACATAATTTCCCTTGCCAGAAAGCAAGCACTGTCTCTGCATCCCACCAGTGCTGAGGCACAGCTGCCTTTCCTCTGGCCTTGCTGCCTCCCAGGGAGCAGAGGCGAGGGAAGTGTCACACTCTGCTTCCCACTCCTCATCCCATACCTTCCTGCACAGCATGTGGCAGCACCATTCACAACCTCCCCAAAGGTAAGGAGATTCCAACACACTGCAGCCCCAGCTGCAGAAATGGGGCAGCATCTCCTAAGGTGCATTGCTATGTTTTGTGTAATGGTTGGACATTAAGGGGCTGTGCTCTTTCATTCTTTGTTTGCCTCAAATAAGGGCTCTGTAGACAGCGGTGGGAATGCAGGTTTATTTAGCTGCCCTTCCTGAGCTAGCTCAAATGTTAAGAAACTGCCTTCAAGTCCAGTTTTGAAACTTATCTGTTCGTTAAAAAAACAGTTCTGTAGGACAAATTTAGCATTAGAAACCATCATATGGATCATATGGAAGGCTGGTAAAAAAATTAATTAATGAATGGATTACAATGACCTATAAATGTCATTGTTTCATCTCAAAGATATATTGGTACTGTAATTTTTACTTAACTCTTTCAAAGGACCACATGTGGGCACCACTGAATGGATACGGAAATTATTTATACAGCATGTTAAGGGGACATTAAAGCATTTCATAGCATGTGGTAGGGCCTCTCAGTGAGGAGAAAGGCACAGATCAGCTATCCAGCTGTGGTGTACTGCTTTGGCCGTGCCAAAGCCACCAGATGATGCAGCTTTCCTTCCTGCCTGCCTCTAAAGGAAATGTGAGCCTCATTTCCTAGGAAGGGGATAGATGCATGGTCCAAGGTGGGGGATCCCCATCTTTAGATCCACAGAGAAGACAAGGCCAGAGGTTGAATTCTTCAGCTTTCCTACTGCCTCTTTTTTTTCTGTCTGTATTTTCTACCCCAGGATTATTTTGCCCCATGTCAGGTGGCACCAGCCTTTGCACAGCTACTTTGAAGAGGAAATGCAGCATCCCTTAGAGATCAATGACTTGTGGCTACTGCCAGCTTCAGTGATTGTAGTGGTTAGGAAATGCTTTGTAGTTGTGACTTCTCTGCAGAACAATAGTAATACTAAAATAATAATTAAAATGACAAGCATTCATGCTGTATGGGCTCCAGCTCCACATGGGGGTGGCTAGATCCACTGCCTTCCTGCTGGGCTTCTTCCAGCTTGGGGTACTGATTTGACAACTCTGGCTCATGTCTTGCCAGTAAACGCTAGTTAGCTATATACTATATGCACACACACACATACATGTATACATATATATATATATATATATATCCATCCATGTATAAAAATCATATATATAATTTATATATATGAACACACACATAAAATTACATAAAAACTCTAAATGCAAATTTGATATGTATGTTGTAAGTACATGCAGTATCTACATATGGAAAATAAAAAAATTATTTATTTGTGGTTATTTAAATATATATATAGGAAAATACATATTTATTTAAATAGAGACATGAAAAGAAGCCCCATGGGGATCCTGCTGGGATGTAGGTTCATATGCTCCTCTACTACAGAAAATTATGGCCATGAACTATGGCAGCAAACCCGAGAAGCCTTCTGGTGACATCATAAACTAGCTGAGCTTTGCCCTCTGGGTTTATGATGATGTCATCAGAACACCTTGATAGAGAATACCTTTAGCCTCACAAGTCAAACGTGGCCATCATTTATTTGATAATCAATATCCTGGGTGACACTGCTAATGGTTTTGTAAGCTGAATCCAGCCCCACCTCCACCTCCACTGGAGCCTTGGTAGGGGCTGGATTATACTGCCTTTATTTCTGGTACAAACCTGAGTGGGATTTTGATTATTTGTTTAGGTCAAATGTCCAGTTGGCTCAGCAGCTGTTTTTTGGAGGAAAGTGGAGTGATTTTTGATGATAATAAAATATTGGTGGCCTGAATGGTATACACAGAATGGATAGGCATGATCATGGTCTAGTTTCTGTCCTGACCCTAAATGCCAGCAGGGTCTTAAAACCCAAGTGGAAATTCATGTGCCTAAAAATTATCCTCCAAAATACAACAGTAAAGCTTTAGGGCCCATAGTGTCTTTTGAAATCTTCACTGTATCTCTCTTGGACCCTGGGAGACCAATCACACTAGCCTTTTGGAAAATCATGTGCAGTGCATATTGCAGCCAGCCCAAGCCAAAGTTAAACTGCATGCTCAGCATAGAGGTGATCATGACAACAGTTAGAAGAAAAAGCTTGCATAATATTGACCAGTGAGGTTGGGTAACATATTCAGTAAGATTTAAAAAAAAACAACAAACAAACCTGGAAAAAACAAACAGCAAAAAGACCCCACAAAAATCCAGCAGGACAGTTTACAACCAATTTTAAGTGTATTTTATACTGTGATTTTCTTCTTTTGGATTTACATGCTGGAGAAGATGTCAATGCAACAACATGTGAGTATCTTTTGGATGGCACCTTTGTTTTTAAAATTATGCAGTCCTATTGATTTTAGGTGGAGATTGCAAAAATGATTAATAAGGCGGGGACACAAAATGAGATATAACTCTCCAGTGTTAGGAAAACTTGGAGTCAGCACAGAGATTTCAAAATAAATAAAGTTTTAGGTTATTTACATATTTTTATAGCAAAAACAAAAAATCAAATTTAAAAGAAAAAACATTAAAAAAAATCAAATTGCGTATAGGTCCCTGGGAGCGGTAGGTACCTTTCTCAAATTCCTATATATTAGTAGGGTATAAAAAGGTGTCGGTTTCCAAAGTAACCATAGCAACATGTTTTCATGCGTTCCCATTGAGAAGCCAGAAACCTTTGTGAGCAATAAATCAACCCATTTTTATCTCAGAACTTAAATCTTTTATTGGTTACTGATTAACTTAACTATGCTGCCTGACAAATCTTCATAATAAATAAGCCAACCAGCAAGCCCTTAAAAAAATCCTTCTAACTATGTTTAAAGGACTATCCCTGAAAGATGTTTTACACTGCAAGGAATTTGGCAGTCAGCATGTGGTCATGTGCATGTTTCAACATGGATCTAAACCCCAGAAATCACAGGACGTAGAGTTAAAAAAAGAGATCCCTCTGCAAATACTTTAAATAAATATACGCCTTGATATTTATCAGCAGTGTTGCTGTTGGGCAAAATAATTAGTAACTACTAATTAATGTAGTCTTTCTGAAGGAATAGAGTGGGAAAATATCTGTGGACTGTCACTGCTGCTCTTGCCTGGTCTAAAGATGGTAACAGCAGAAAGGTAAATGGTGGGATTTTAGACATTTACTCGGTGTGCATCCTATAGAACGTGTAAATGGGAATCCTATATCCTACTCATATATAAAAGTATATATGTGCTCAGGTCAGGATGTTGCTGGGAGGCTATTCTTTTTTTCTTTGTTATTTTTGCTCAGGGCTTTTGTGAGATTTTGGCTTCCACAGTAAAGTCTACATTTAAATTAATTAATCTGTTGACAGTTAAATTGTACTAAGTAGCTTCGATATAAAAGATGATTCCCAGATTCTTTTCCATCCAACTTAAAAAAAAAAAGAAAAGAAAAAAAAAAAGAAAGAATCTGAGGAACTTTGTTCTAAACATCTGTCTGGGCAGATGTCAAAATGCAGAGTGTTGCTGCATTATACTGAGTGAGTATATGACACCATGTTATTACTCTTGGCTTAAATATTCTCAATGGATTTTATGATCTATTTAGAAGCAAACCTTTGATGGGAGTGTAAACTCCTATCTTTTGTCATACAATAAGCACCTTTGTAGAACTAGTTCTAGAGTAAAACTGAAAAATAACACAATGTTTTCTACTTCTTATTCACAGCACATGAATATTTATACAGAGGGAATTACAGGTATGTGTCAGTGGAAAAGATTTGGCAGATTTTCTCTGAAAATGAATTTTGGTGAATAAACTCCTTTTGAAGTAAGATTGTTTTGTTCTGAATTGCTCTGGATAGAATCATAAGCTTTGAGCTGTACTTTAGCCAGCTGATTATAATCTAGTGCAATAATCTGCATTTCTTCAAGAAATGAGACAGAGACAGTGTCAAGGACATTACAAATCCAATAGTAATTTAGGGAATTAAGCTAGAATGAGACAATGCTTGCAACACTAATATTCCAGAAACATGTTGTTTAATTTTTCTTTCCAGATTGCATATATTAACCCATTTTATTAACCTGTCCATAGCCTTGATTCAATAAACCATTCCAATTCAGTAGAGCTCTAAAGCATATGTTTGCCTTTAAACACATGCTTAAATCCCATTGACTTTTTAATGCTTAAAGTTAAGCATGTGCTTAGATGTTTTTGCTTGCCTTTGCAAAATAAAATTTTAAAACAAAGTATCCTGGGGAAAAGAAAAAATAAAGGATGAAATTGTTAAAAGCTTATTATAAGAAAACAATTCCTCAAACTGCTCATTTTCCCCTGTATTCTCAAGAAAACTCAAACTATTTTTAACTAAATACCTGAAACAAACAGAAACTGTTTTTATGCCTTATTTTGGAGTGCATTTGGACCTGAAGTCATGGAGATTCTCTGCCAAGACATGAACAATAGCAAGAATATCTCACTGTTTGCTTAATGAGCGATGAATGGAAAGTGTGAAGGTGAAAAGACAGATTCTGGGTTTGAGAGTGACAAGGTGAGACTGCTTCTTTATTACACCTTTCTTTTTTTAAATCCAAACATCATTTTCAAAGCAGTAAAAAAAAAAAAAAAAAAAAAAATCTGTGGCTGGGAACTGCTCCGTAGCTCTCGCAGCCAACTGATTTGAGTTTACTCCCATTGCTTGCTTCATGGGAAATGTCAACTTGCTACAGAAAGTTTTAATTGGTTTATGAGTGATATATTCAAGCTGCTTATTTCCTAAAACATCTGTTTTTGTTTTAGTTCCCCAATGTCAAATGGTTGGTGATATCCCAAGGTAGCACACTGTTTCCAAGTCATATTTCCTGGGGTATCTATCAATAAAAAGGCCCTTAACTTGAGCATAATGAAATTAGTACAAGGTAGTCAAGAAGTCTCCAGAATCAAGATATCAAAATGTTCCTCTGCACATTGCTTTTTTTTTCCATATTACTTGTGATTGACTGCTTTTGGGGCTTGGAGGAAGAAAGCCATGAGAGTTATGGCTTATTTAATCTTCTTCCCCATGCCCCCACTTCTGCAAAGGCCTTGAGCAAGTCTAATTTGTATTGTTATGGAAATTGAAATTAAGCCAGGGAAAACACAAGTCTCATGCTGCACCTGATGGCAAAATCTAGTAATTTTTCTGCTTGGTGGACAGAGGGACTACAATTTTTTGAAGATCTATCCGCTACATATGGCAACAGGAGTCCTAACATAAACAGGCAATTGTGAAAGCTAAAAATGAGAGAAAAAAAATCCTTTATTTTCCACCACCCCTTGGCTTGGTCCAGAAAAAGGAGAAGGGATTTTTAGGAAGCAGTTATTGAACCCAATACTGGAATCCATGCAGTCTTTGGATTACAGAAGAGAATAGATTTGCAATATTTATCTAGTAGGTGGCCCAAAGCCAAATTTGCAAATTTGCTCTATTTTCATCCATCATTTATTGCGAATTTTGTTTTTAAGTTTTTGGGGGAAAGGAATGTTTGAGGAATTGTTTTTTTCCTTTATTAAAGAAAGCCAGTTTGAGGCAGAGGCAGTCCAACTAAAATCAGTCAAAACAAAGCCCACCTCAAGTCTAAATCAAGTAAGTATTACTTATCAAAACAAGCTCAAAAGCAGAAGGGGGAAAAAAGTTTGCAGATCAACTTTCTTTCCAAATTCATTTGCACCCAAATGAAATGAAGTTATAAGGACAAAATTCTCAGCAGATTTGCACAGCACAGTAATAGCCTCTATGCTTGGAAATTTATGGGCCATGGACAGTTTATAAGAAACGATGTAGTTCATCAGAGAAGCAGACTGATGGAGCACATGGGAGCATTCTGTGCAGGAAGTTGGGTTTTGGAATAATACTTACTTTGATAGAGTTGTTTTGTTAGCTAAGTAAAACAGTAGGGAAGCCAATGGCCACTTAGGCTTCAAACATAAATATATATTTATAAGTCACCCAGCTGCTTAATTGAGATCTCTAGTGTTTTCCTTAATTATATCTTATCCAAAAAAACAGTAATGCAGAAAGTAATAACACCAAAGACCTGCTATATGCTAAGTTCACTTAATTAGTCAGTAATAGTTTGGGGGGGAATGGAGCATTATTTTAGGGGCAGATTCCCAGAGTCTCTTCAGCCTGAGTAGTGGCTCAGGTTTGGCCCAAATTGCTCTCTAGCAATTTCTTGCTGAAGAAGCAGCAGGATAGATGCCTGTATTGTACCTCTCTCTTGTCTCCGTGGCTTTTTCTCCATCATCAGGGTACAATGTAATTTGTGCGTGACTTGTGTAACCAAGTACTCACAACCCAGTTTGGAAAGATAAATGTTGGGGTTCCTGCCAGATGCTGGCTGTGTTGGCTGTGGAGGGGGAGGGAAGTACATGGGGCTTCAAAATGTTCTCCAAGGGAGGTTACACAGGGGATGGTTCATTGCATTTGAGCAAAGAACTGGAAAATAAGATTTCACACTCGTAGGCTTGAATAACCTTGGCGAATTTTGGATTCCCCAGAAAACCTTGAGGAAATTTGGCAAGTTCTAGGGAGCTTCAGGAAATGCTGGAGGTATTTGCAGAGGTGTTTTATTCTTAGAGTAGATCTCCAAGGTGAGGTAGAGAGTAGGGCCTCCCACTTCATGCACCTTAGCCAGCTCTCAAAAAGCCTTTCCGGGTGTTGGATCCAAGGAAGGTGGATGGTGGGATCTTGGGTTTGGCTTCAGCTGTCCCACTGTCATAGCTCTTCTCAGATGTCTGCTAAATTGAGAGCAACAGCCTTAATCCATATCTCCTACTTTCCAGGTGAATATCCTAACTCGGAGGATATCAAATGTAGAGAGATGTGCCTCTCAGTCTTTTCTAATGCAATTGTTTGTCTCCAAACAGGCAGTTTAATATCATTTACCAATTCTTCAATCTGTCCTAGATTTGAGCTTGAAACTTGACCAGAGGCAGTCTTGAGGACTGAGTTTTCTCTCCCTCCCCAAATAGGAGTACTCACATCCTCTGAGGAAGTCTATGAAATTTTAGGGAAGAGGTCTTTGCTCAACTAGGGCTTTAAGGAGAGTATAAGATTTAAATATTGTTCTTAAAGTGAGTGCAATTTTGGACACCACAATACAAAATAATATAAGCTACTGGAGTGCATCCAAACAAGGGCTCCAAAGATGGTGAAGAATCTGGAGGGGAAATCACACAAGGAGCAGCTGAGGTTAACTGGTTAGTTCAGCTTGGAAAATAGAGGACTGAGGGGAGATCTGACAGCAATCTCCACTTTCCTCACAAGGGGAAGAGGAGGGGAAGACATTGATCTCTTTTCTGTGGTGACCAGTGACAGAACCCAAGTGAATGGCAAGAATGAGGTTGGATATTTGGAAGATATTCTTTGCCTGGAGGTGTTGGACACCAGAATAGGCTCCTCAGGGAAGTGGTCACAGCACCAAATTTGGCAGTTCAAGGAACATTTGACAACACTCTCAGGTAAATAGTGGGAATCTTGGGACCATCCTGTGCAGGGCCAAAAATTGAATCTGAATGATTCTTGTGGGTCCCTGTCCCTTCCAATTCACTATATTCTATGGTGCTACAAATACTTCCTACAGCAATTTCTTTAATTGGGATCCCAGAAGCATTAGAAGGCCTGAAATATAAGAGACATGTCCAGTGTGGCCAGTTTTGGGGGGATCTGCTCCTATAGCTGGTGGTCATGGCTCCATTCTGCACATTCACTGCAATGCCTGATGACTGGAAAAATGCTTTCAGTTGATTGTCCTTATTTCCTCTTTCTCCTCCCAACTCTCAAGCATATTTGTGTTCAAACCGGGGTTTGCTCCTTATCATGCTCAGAGCCCATTTCCTCCTCCTGTTTTATAGGCAGTGAAATCTAAATGGTGAATTAGTGACATCTTCATTATTATGGCAGTGCCATCCTAATGCTGTTCCCCGTATAGTGAGCAGAAGGAGAAGCTAGGATGGGAGACATAACGATCGTATTCCAGAATAAATATCTGAAATGACAGACAAAAATGCTGTGCCACATCATGGCTTTTCCTGTAGCTTTGTTTCACCAGCTGAAAACATCTTGAAGAACATTTGTTCACTCCAATACTGCCCTCCTTTCTCAAGGTGCAGCTGAGTTTATGCATAGCTGCTGAGCTATGTGACTGGAAATAGAAATCGGTGCTTCAGAGAGCTCAGCTTGCTGAGGGGGTGGACTCAGGGGGAGCAGCTCCAGATTTATAAAGAGCTCTTCCACTATGGTTCACACCTTCTTTAGGAGAAATGCCATGAGTAAAACTGCCCCAGAGCTTACCAGAGAGTAGGAGCCAGTTGCCGCAGGGATTTGCTGCTCTTCATTTCTCATGTGAAGCAGGGAAAATCTCTCAGTATTGGTTGTTTATTTTGTCTGGTGGCATTTGAACCACAAAGGACAGGGTGAGTGAAATCTTAAATAATGTGATGGTTCAGGCAGCTCAAAGATGTTGAAGAGAGCTGTGTGAAATCAGTTTACAGCATTTAAAAATGTGGTTTTGGCACACAGGGGCAAAGCAAAACTGGCAGGCTTATTTCCCATCCCACAAAAGCTGTGTTTCAGCTCTGGATTTGTCCAAAACCTGAACTTCTCTGTGGACATTAGACAAACCTTATTTCTGGAAACTGGGGAATTCTATTGTTCTCTCTCTTTGCTCCCATTCCACAGGCACACTAGTGTAGCTCCTGGAATGTGTGCTGAAGCCTGCCTCTGCATGTTTGCTCAAAAGGGATGTCCTTGCCGTGCTTCACCCTCTGGCAGCCTGGGCCTACCAGTGAGGGACTACAGTAGAGCTCTCTTTCTTGTTGAGGCACAACCAAGTGCAAAAAATAAAGTAAAAATGCTGTGCCTGAACTCGGGGGAGTTTTTCCTTTGTAAAATGTGGGTCTTGGTTTGCTCTGGGACAGATGACATGCATCTTATAAGCTGTCTATCTGAAGGAATGACAAATGAATAAAGCACTCTGATCCCAAACAACTTGCTAAGTTGGAGGGGTACTGGCAGCTGGGAATAAGGCAGTATTACTGAAGCACCACCAGGGCACCAGCACTATTCCAGGGACAAACTACAACTCCCTGCATCCACAGCACAAACATCCATGCAGAGCTGACCCTCAGGCATGATGTACACAGACATCCACATCTATGTTTCTATCCCTTGGCACTGCGTCACTGAGCAAACTGCATCTTGCCTAATTCTATAAATTTACCCTCTTGCAGTTGTTTGCTTGGTTATGATTTCAAACCTACAGTCCTGACAAAGTTTACTTTTTAATTCAGAGTTAGAAGAATTTGCTTTATTCACTTTTCACCCACTTAGAATTTTGTATTTTATTTTTTTTTTAATTAGAGGTATGATTTTAATTAAAAAATTAATGTTGTGCTGCTTGAACACAAAGCTTTAGTTTGTACTCAGAAGAAGCACAGGCATATAAAGCCAACAAATACGATAGAGAGAAAACAATTGGTCACTTATAAGTAGGGAGACCTCTGTGTGATATCATCTGCCCTTTTGCTTTGCAGCCCCAGGTTCTTATTTCAGGAGTGCTGTTCATTGCTAGGTGGGACATGCAAAGGTGCTAGTGCAGCTGGCAGTCTCCCTTTGCAACCCAGCTCTGGCAGGCGGCCCTCATGATGAATTTCCCAAATATTTTTCCTGTTCCTCAGGAATCAGAGACACAACAGAGGGTCTGGCAGTAGGACAGCTGGTGTAGCTGAAAGGTGCCAGAGCTGTTGTGGTGACCATCTGACCCAAGGACGTGTCGCCTGCCTTTCTCAGCTGCTCTCCCAGCCCTCTGCTCTTCTTTCTCCTCATGTGACATGTCCTCTTCAACGTAATCATCCTGCCTTTGGTGTGTCATGGCAACTGTGTCAGATGTTTTATTAGCACTTTTTTCTTTTACCCTGCAATTGAACCCAGCCTCTGGGGAAATATGGACTGAGCCCAAAAAACATTCATGTGCCCGCCAAAATGTCATTTTTTGAACTTGTGGAGGAAGAAAAAACAAGAAAAGCAAAAATAAGGGTCATTGTGTTATAGGTACAGCCACATTTTGTGGCTTTCATCATGCTTATAATTTGGATATTTCTCAAGTAGATAGGAGTTGCTACAGAAGCAGCATTGCAGAAGTCACAGTATATGATTCTGGAGGAGACCTTGTGAGGTCACCAGTCACTGTTTTTCACCCGTGCGGGTCTATTCCATTCCTGGAATAGACCAAAAAACCCAAAAGGACTGAAGGCTTCTTAGCATGGTGCTCTTTTGACTCCATCTATAAATTCAGTCAAACACAAAAATTGGGAGAAAAAAGAAGGCTTTTTAATGTCTTCAAACTGTATTATATTCTTTTGTCTATCATCAACAGGTCCAGTAAAGGAAAAATATCTAACTCTCCTTATCATGATCTTTCTCAGTTTCACAGTTGACACAGCTGCCATGGTATGACCCAAGGTCCACCACTGCTTCAGCATTCACGAAGACCATGTTTGCTTTTTGCTTGGTTTTAAACCATCATGGCTGGTTTTCTTGTGGAACCTGCATGAGAATTTGGCACGTACCAATGCCTTCCCATCCCTAAGCCCCATTCACTGGAGTAAGCCAGAGTTTTGCAGGAAGTATGGGGTACATTTTTGGTTGCTTTTTTTTTAATCTTTGGGATGTGGCAGCCTTAGGGGAAGCCCAGAATTTTCTCTCACCTCAGATCCTACAGTGGCCTTCTGAGTGTATCCTCAACAGGTGGTCAATATGACAGACAACAGCAGAGAAGTATCAGTTTAGTCAATAAATTAATGACAGGCAGCATAAATTCCCAATGAAATTGCTAGTAGGCACTCCTGGCCCATCATATGAGAGAAACTGTAGCCCTCAGGTTGATAGCAGGCAAATTTCGCTCCTCCGCCAAGAGAGACTATTAAACACCAGATTGGCACTGACTCATGTTTTCAGGAAGTGGGAGAACTGTGGGAATAAAAGCTCCTGGAGGTGGTTGACCGCTCCAGCAATAGTCATATGCTGGAGATGGGTGAGGGAGGGAGGAAAAGTCATATTTTTTCAGTGAATGTAATTGCACTGAGTGGTGGCTGGAGGGGTCCTGCAGTGCATTTTGCAAGAGTTTACATAGTTCTGGATCCTCTACCACTTAGAATGGAAAAAAGAAAGCCAATCTGTTTGATCAGGCCTCTCCCACTCGGTATGTGTATTGGATTTTACATTAAAGCTTTTAACAGCTACGTACACATCTGAGCTGGAGCTATTGTTAGCCCATGTGATGGATTAAGATCAAGAATGTTAATGTTATCCAAAGGAACGCTTTTTAATGTATATTGCAATTGTATACACAGGGTCACCAGAGCTAAATGGGATGTCAATGACCTATGAAGATCATAAAGTAAACAAAAGATCTTAAAATAAGCATGTAACCTGAACATGTCGGGGATTGTTGTATATCAAAGGCATTTGCTTATATAAAGTAAGGGAAAATTACTTACGAGTAATGTTATTTGCTACAAGTCTACCTCTTGCCTGCTCTACAAAGAAAACCTATTTGAAGGGACTGGGATATGTCTCCATCTACCAGGAAGCATGGAGCAGAGCCTACATGCGTAATAAACATGCTTAAATCCCAAGGTGTAGCAACAAGCTGTCATTGCTGGTGAACAGCAAACTCCTCCAGCCCTCACTGGAGGGGGAGGGAGGACAACACCAACAAACACTGCTGTCAGGAAAGTTTCAGAGCCCTTCGTGACACAGGCAGACCATGGCAGTCCATGAAACCAGCCAGCTGAGTGGGAATTAGCAGACATCAGATGGCTGAAAAAAATGGGAAGAGAGTGGGAGCTTATTATTTTCCCCCCTATCAGTCCATTAGCATTCCCCTTCTTGCTCCATATTATTGTGATTGAGAAGTAGGAGCTTTTTTGCTTTATTTTTACTTACTGGGCAGTTCCTAAATTATTGCTGGATGTGGGGTGTGAACCCCCTTCTTCAAGATGCCCTAAACTAAGTAATTTCTTGTGAAACAACAGGGTTAAAATTGGAGGATTTGCTTGGAGAAGGGGGTTTCTGGGGGTCTTACTATTCAGTCCTTAGTGCAGTTGGTCATCCCACCAAAATGCAGAGCCTTTAATTTGGATTGGATCAGGAATGGATGCCTGTACAGCCCATTCACTTAAGTCTTGATTTGATGATCCTTGAGGGTCCCTTCCAAGTCAGAATATTCTGATTCTGTGATTTGTCCTCACTGATTTTCATTGTATCACCTTCAAGCTACTTCTGGAATTTGGAGTTCTAATTCTGTCCATAAAGTCCCTCTCAGCCTGGTCTCTTTGCAAATTTAATGTGTTCTACCCCATTAGTTTGAGCATTAATAGAAATAAATTGCAGGTTTGGAACTGCTGCTGGAGAATGCTTCTGCCATTGCACCCAGGAGTTGTAGACAACACCTTTCTGGAAATGGCTTTAAGAAATAATCTTACACTTAACACAAAATAGTTCTATCATGACCATGTTTTCTTGACCTGCTTATGAGACTGTTGTAACAGTTTACTGAAGTTATATTGCTCTTTCTGTACAGGCTGTTGTGATGTCATGAGAGTATTCTCTATTAGTCTGATAATATTTGTTCTTGCAATAAGTCTGTGTTGGCCAGTTCACATTTCATTGTTATCTTCTAGGTTGTTTTCAGATGGTGTAGTTGTTCTGGATTTTTTTTCCAAGAAGGTTAAATTACTGGTCTAGAGCACACCATCTCTTTAAAAATTAAAACAAAATAATTAAAAATAAACGACCGGGAAATAAACCTTCCCTTGCCTTCCATAAGGCTTCAGATTAGCATTCAAAAGATGGGCACAACTAGTTCCTTGGTCACCAGAGATGGTTTTCATGAAGACCACATGAGCTGGAAGCATCCAACTTATTCAAGCTTTTTGTGAGCTTGTTCTACTATGACTTCAGGCTGGGAGTTTACCTATTTGTTTCTGGAATTATTTGTATGGGCCTCTGAGTTATGGTTAATCCGAACACAAGTGATGCAAAGCAGACTGGAAAACACAGGGAATTAATCAGCAATTTTCACTTCCTGTGTTACTATTTTGCTGGCTCTGCAGAAATCTAGCTGGATAGGAGGGCTAGAAGTAAGGCTTTATTTAATCCTTTAATTTCTGTCATTGTCTGCTAGACACTTAATATCATGCTGGATAACACTGTGGATGAAATGGATCTTGGTACCTTTTGTAGGGAAGGTGTAAGTCCTTCTCTCCAAACAGCTGAGCGGGGACCAAGAGAGATGACTGCTCCCAGTTGCTGTCAGTAAATTATACCTTTGCCTGCAGCTCTGACCCTTTACCATATGTACACTGCCTTGCAGTCCTGACAGGGATTAAGCTTGCAAATGACATCCTGAAAAAGGAGTAAGAGACTGTGTCTTGTTTCTTCTCTTCACATCCAGTAGACCTTTTCTACGCCCTTAGTCTTTCCTGTCATCAGGACTAAGATCTGGGAGCCCTAAAATGTTCAGGAAGGCCAATATCCAAGTGTTTTCCTACCACTTCTGGGGTTTTACTTCCATCTTACCTTCACTGAACAGACCCCCATGTGGCCTATGTCCCACAGCACTCCCCAGTGGATAGGAAAACGTGTCCATGGCAAAGAAGGCCTGAGAACCAGGTTATCTGCTCTCATGTGAGCATAAATCTTCTTCCAGCTCTTGGAAGAGAGTTATAGATGTTAAAAGTGGTTGTTTTGGTTGCCAGTTGCCCAGCAGCATCTCTCATTATTCCCATATTACTTCTGTTGGTTTCTTTGCTTTGGTGTTATTTGGTTTTCAGTTTGTTTCAGAGAGAGTTCATTTCCATTTACCTTTGGGAATTTTCTGTTAGCTCAACATGAGCTGGAATATCAATGTTTTAGAAAAATGACATAGAGAGACATGGACTTATTTCCTTGTCTACTGAAAAAGGAGAAAAGTTTGCAGGATTGATGGTCCTTTTCTTTTATGTTCCCTCTTAAATACAGACATGATTTGGTTTAGGGTAAATTTGGAGGAAACTTCATCATAAAGTCACTCCAGGACAGGGCATATAGTTTTGATTTCTTCCTTACATATATGTACAATGCACCATAAAGGAGTGAAGACTGCTCCTACACAAAATGATTCTTTCTACTTGAGCAAGCTCTTAGCATGCAGAAATTCAGCTGCTCTCCATCTCAGACATTACAATAGTAATCAGCAATTTAAAACTCTTTCAATAATTGTTAACCTAAAAGGTTTTGTTTGTTTGTTTACTGGCACTGACTAATGGTTATTATCAGCTTTGAATGACATTCAGCATTCATTTTGCAGCTCTGTCTGTTTTCAAATATTTGGGGATGTCCTTGTTAGGATGTTTTCAATGCAATTCTATTCACAGCAATTCCAAAGCACACGCGCTGTATGTGATCAATTAATTACCACTTGTAATCAAAATTTTTTCTTAACATGCAGAAACACAGACAGTAAATATGCCTTAAAATGTCTTTGTTTTGTCAGAAAACGACCTCCCAATGTGCTTTAAAATATGTAAATAGATTTGTGTTCTGTGATGAAGGATTGCTGTGGAGTTTGCCTAAGGAGACTTGTATGGAAGAGATGTAGTGACTAACATTTTGCATGCCTTAATATTAGGGCTGGTGGCTGTGTGCTGCAACTTTGAGCCACTTGTCTTTAGTGAGTCTGACAGTGAATGTGATGGCTACTGTCTTGAGTTCTTAGGACTGGAAACAGTAGTCATTCAAAAAGAATTACAGGTTTACTAAAGGATGAGATCAAAGAAACTTCTCAGCTGAATAAATTGCTTCACTTGATGGTAGAAATTTAACACAATTTTAAAACGGATGCAAATTACTTTAGAACAGTGCTGGTGAAGTTAAGCATCAAGCATCTTCTGGTGTTTCTGTTGCTTCAAGGTTGTTACTGTTGTTTTTGCACGATGTCTACAGTCATTTTTCTTGAAAAAAAACACTGACCTAGAGTAAACCAGCTTTTAAAACTGGAGGTGAATTTTGTGGTTAAGGTGAAGCACTGTTTAGGAGAGATTAGATTATTTCTTATCTTTCCATTATAGGGTTTTTCCTGTTTGTTTGTCTGCATTATCTTCCAAAACATCTGGTGTTGGCCTCTGTTGAGACAACAGGATCTGCAGGTTAGATCCTGTGTGGTCATGTCTTTTGAGAAGAAAGGGCATTTGGATAAGTTAAGTAGCTGGGAGACACAGAAAGGACTGGTCTTGAAGGGCTTTCAGCTGAAGATGGATGAGCTCTCCTGCTTCATGGACCCATTCCCCCGTTACCTGATTTCTTTGACGTGCTAGCAGTTGCCTTAGCTGGACTCTTGCTGTGAGACAGTCATCACTGCACTCACAGCACTGCAGGAAAAATAAACCCAGTCAGACCAAGCAAAACACTTGGAAAAACATGCAGATGACATTTTTCTATTTTTGAATTTTTTTGATGAGTTCTGAGTTGCGCTTCCTCTTAAAGCTTTGCGTACAAAGACCTTTTTGTGAAGGTTGTCGGCCTTGCACTAGATTTGGCAATTTTCTTCTGATTCCACTATTGTAGAGGAGGAGAGAAGAAAGGACTGATGACAGGAGCCCATTAATTAAAATTAGATACTATTTTAATCTTGGTCACTGTCTTGAAACCATGGCAATAGCAAAACGCCTTGGCCTCTTTAATATTCTTCTCCACCTGATTACAACTAGAGAGGTCAGGATCTTCCCTGTGCTGCACCACCATCCAAAGCATTGAAATGGGAGTCTCAAGAGATCTGTGTAGACTTTCTGGGTTGTGCAGGCAGATTGATACCATCTGGAAGTCTGGTTGGACAGAGGATTTGAAATCTGGACCCTGACACTGGCTTTTTAGAGTTCCATTTTTCTAAAGTAGTTTTTCAGTGGGAGTAAATGACTCTAATTGTATTGAAGGAGCTTGACTAATTCACACCAGCTGAGGGACTGGCCCCTGAGGTCCGGGCTGGCCTGCTCTTTCTGAATAATTTTAAAAAACCCACCAACTTCTTGGATAATAGTGTAGAAATGGAAGTCCTTGGCTGCTTTGCATTCAGTTTAAGGTGGAGCAGCACCTTCTGGGAAGAATGTGTATTTCCATGGAGGCTCTGGCCAAGAAGATGTTTCCACTTAGAAAAATGGGCATAATTTGCCCTATTCCACTTCCATCCAGGAAAGGGATGATGAGGTGGTGGGTTGAGGCTCTGGCAGCACATGTCTGATGGTCCTTGCTGGGATGGGCCAAGTGTGTAGATACAGAATGAACGGGAAGCAAAACAATGTGGTAGCTTTTAAACTCCAGGCTGTGAACTGGGATATCAGGGTGCTCTTCACTGATTTGTACAGAATCTGCATGCTGGGTATAGAACCCCCAAGTTGGGGGTGCTGGGGTTGGGAAGTACCCTGCCTCTCTGATGTCCCAGCATGGTATTGGTGCAGCATGCATACTTCATTCCTTCTTAGAAATGTCTTGGAAATGGGCTTCTCTGCTCCAGGATGAAGTCCTGGGCTTCTGAGCCTTAAGATTTCTGGGATCCAGCTGAACATACTGTAGAAATCTTTGCATAATTCTTGTGTACGTGAATACACAGCACAGTGCAGTTTAACACAATCAGAGGAAAGAATGCTGAGGTTCAGATGTTAATATTGAACTGCATCTTTACCTTGGCCCTTTTTTCTTTATTCTGCTTTAGCTGTAGAATCCCTTAAAGGAGGAGGAAAAAAAATATGCTGCTTGCCACTTTCTCAGATGATACTAAATGACCTTTCTGTTGAAAGAAGGGGTTGATTCTAGGTAGCAGCATTGAGGCTTTATTGTTAAAGCCAAATCCTGATTGTTGTTTAGGCCAAAGGAATAAAAATATAAATATGCACAAATAGGAAGCAAGAGAAGAGGGAAAATAAAAATCACAAAAGACAAGAAAACTCAGTTTCTGATGCTCACAGGTCACTTGCTGGAAAATCAGTGGGTAGTATTTTTGCTTGTTGTGGGCTTTAAAGGAATCAGACCAAATGCTTAGCACATGTCCATTGTACCACTCTCTACCTGAGCTGCTGTCTTAGCTTGCCTCCCATCAAGGACTTGCAAGAGAGGATTTTTCCATGGCTGAACAAGCTTGGCCTTTATTAGGCAGGAGGTTAAGAGGAGAGAAAATGGAAGATAGAAGCAGCAGACCTAGAGTGACTATTAATAGGAATTGAGGTTTACATCTCAGTTGCTGAGATAATCTGATAATCCATATATCCTTATCTGGAGCAGAGTTGCACTGACAGGCATGCCTCTTGTACTCTTCCCCTCAGATGGCCGGGTTGGCACGTCTTTTAATATTTGCAGGCAGTGATATATGGCTGAGTACCAGCAGAAGAGATGGCGGGATGCTCTGCAAAATTGCTTGCCATCCACAGAAGCTTTTGAGTTGTAAAGCATCTCTTGATAATGCAATCTCCAAAAAGCTTGGAAATGTTCTAGCAGAGCTGGTCATAAAGCAAATCTCTGTTCATCCTAGTTGTGGGCTATTTTGTGATTGTCTTTGAGCTATCTTGGCCTCAGAGACAGCACAATTCTCTGGTGGTGATGATGCTTCTCATCACTGCCATTTGTATTTGCATCTGGTCCTTGCTCATATACAGGCAACTCCCTCCTTGTGACCACCACTTTGATGTGGCTAAGATGTTCCTCTGACCTCACTGAACATTTCTCAACAACCATGTAGTTTCCTCCATGAAGCCCATCAAGCTGTCATTACTTACTTCAGTTTATTTTTGCAAATCATTTTCACATAGGATGTGTATGTGCTGAGGTGTCTGTCTGCTGCCTTTCACCTGCTTAGGATATGGAAAGACATTATTTTGAACTTCAGAACAGTCCTTCCTCTACATAAATATTTTACAAAGCTTTCAAATGTCTTTTGGGGTTACGAATGATTTGTTCTGTCAATTCAAAATGTTACCTAATACCAATAAATGTTAATAAAGGACTTGTAGCTGGCATCATATACCAAAGCACTGTGCGTTCATTAAAAATCACCTATGCAAGTGCAAGGCCAGCCAAAATAATCTCCTAATCAGTTATAAAAAGTCCACAGTACTTGTCAGGAGTTCAGTGTGGGGCAATAGCACTGAGAGTTGTGGTTTCTGGCTGAGGCACTAAAACTGTTGCACATGGAGACAAGCCAGAGTTAGAAAGTCCTCATTGGGACACAATCTTTCCTATGTTTAGGGTAAAGGAGTGATTTGAATTTGAAAGAACAGTAAGTCCTCAGATAGTTGGCATTTTGGGTTTATTGCTGTCATAAAGGGAAGACCATATGTCAGAGGTCTACTCTTTTGTGGGGACAGTTTTATGAGTGTTTTCCAAAATACCTGTCTCTTTCAGTATGCCAGAAATCTGCCTGCATATCTCCTCTTATGTGAGTTCAATGGCATTTGTGATTTGGCATTCATAAGGCTGCAGAAGGGATATTTGAGGTGTTACATGTTTTTGCAAAGGCACTCTTCCCACAGTGGCTATGTCTTCCCATGTGAGGTTAATCCTGACCTTGCCTGTTGAAATTGCTTCATGACTCTTGGCTGGTAGTGCAAAGCTTTCACAGTGAGCAACAAGCCACTCTATCTTCCACTCTCCACCTAAGTTAATATTAAAACTTAATTTGTTATGCCTGGTGATTTAGGACTTTAAAGACTCCTTTGGCCAACCATCACTTGTGAGTAAGTATGCCATCTTTCTGTGCACTTAAATAGAAGAGGAATTGAAGTGTCTCCAAAGTATATGCTTTGAACTGGGGCTAGAAAGCTTACATGGTCACATTTCAGGCAGTTTTTAATATGAGATTATATCAGGAAATACCAGAATGCGACTCCTGAGGTGCATTCTGTAATCAAAGGGGAACATACACATCTTTTTTAAATGCCCAATTGCTGTGATACTTTATTAACTGAGTAATCTCTTTCCATCTCAGACTGATAGATGTTTATGTCCAGTGTGACTATGTTCATTCCTGTCCTGATGGATCTCAGAAGTCCATGTGTCATGGTGGGACTGCAAATGGCTTATTGCAGAGAGCGTGCCAGGAAGCAGGGGACAGTGCCTGGTGCCTTAGTGCCTCCAGAGCCAGTGCTCTTCAGGGTCAGCAGCAGCCTTGATCTTTGGAACACGATGTTCCATGGTCTGGTTCAGACCCAGAAGGTCATCCATGTCTTGCAGCTTCTTGCTACTTCTTTCTTTTCTTCTTCTTCTGTTTGTGTGCTCATGGGAGCCATGGGCTGGTAGTGTTTTTTTAGCTGTCATCACCATTTGGCCTAGGGCCCTCTTTGCAAAAACATCATAAAATGTGTGTTGGGAGTCCTGTTTTGGTGACGTGTCAGGTTGAACATGCCATGTGTCAAGAATGATTGCATTCATGTCATACTAGCTTTTACACTGGCTAAGACCAACAGCACAGCTCTGCTGTGTCTTGGAGATGCAGGAATTTGACTCATATTCCCAAGTGTGTGGTCCCGAAACTACGCATTTGAGCAAATGATGTTGGTTTGGCATTTTTAAGTTGCATGCATGCCTACCCATCAGTTGAGGCACTCTGAATGCTCAAGTTGTAGCTACCTTGGCTTTGCCAGTCTATAAATATTTATTGTGCTTCTTTCCTTGCACTAATGAGAAAAAAAACCCCCAAAGAAGTATTTTAAAAATTATTGTCTTCAGGACAGCAGTGCAATACTTAGACATAGGCATTCCCACAAACTAAGATGAGTTGAAGAAGGCTTAGCCCTTGGTTTATGAGGGAAAGGTCAAACGTGACATGCTCCCAGATGAAGGATTGTTAGTATCGCTTTGCCAAACCATGTTACCAAAATTCTAGTTCTTTGTACACCATCATGGTATTTATTTAGGTTGTTGTTTAAAAGTGCTGGAATGAAACCTGCTGCCTCTGCTGTTTTGGATGTTGAATGTAGCAAAATATGTCTTGGTATGACTGGATGCTGGCTTTTGTGCAGCTGCTTATGTTTTATTTTCGTTTTATTGAGTTTTATACACTTTTCTCAGCAAAAGAGGCTTGCAATATTTGTGTAGATGTCCATCAGTGCCTTGTGGAAAGGATACCTTGATCCTGGCTCTGTTTTTGGTGGTGCATGGGTGGGATCACTTCTCCAAAGTCAACAGTTTAGTTCACAGGTGCTGTGAATCCTTAAGATCCCCATGCTAGAGCACACATGCAAGAAGTTGGGAGTAGTAGCATTCTATAAATGCAGACATAAATGCTCCTTACTTATTCAGCAACTTCTGCAAGGTACTGTGGAAGTAGTAGTCCCTAATATGACTGAACAAATGAAGCTGAATTTAGAATATACATCAAAGTTGCTTAGACTTCCTCAAGTTGCTAGGCAGAGAATATTTGCCACGCTCATAATGCTGATTCTACATTTCTTGCCTTACTCCTACTCTGGGCTTGGCAGACCAGAGCCAAACCATCACCACTCTCTTTAGGAAAGTTGTCCAAGTTTCTGCAGAAAAAGTAAGAATGACCTGAATGGTTCTGTTACCAGACTAAGACATGAAAAATCCATCATGTGAAAGGAGTGCATAAAGGAGTGGAGTGGAGTGGAGTGGAGTGGAGTGGAGTGGAGTGGAGTGGAGTGGAGTGGAGTGGAAGAGGTTTTTCCTGTAGCTTATCACAGGCTTGGTTATGATGATCTTGTGGTTAGGTCTTGCTCCCACTTCACTATCGATGCACATGTTTTTTTTGGCTAATCCTGCAATGTCAGCTCATGAATTGATGTTCACCAAGGTGTGGTTTCCTATGCTCTGGTAACACTTCAGCCAGGTATCTGAGTACTACAGGACTCCTCAATTAAATTGAAATTATTTTTCAAGGCCATCCAGAATAAATACTCTGGAAAACAGAACATGGTTGGTAGTATGGAACATGTGATTTTTTTTTTTTTAAGGAACCGATATGGGAAAACTTTTCCACACTGACAAAACCAGAATAAATGTAGGTCAGTGTCTGAAGGAGATGAAAGAAGCCAAGTGTAATGAGAGCCTATTGTTTCACACTGACATATGCAGGAAGCTTGTGGAGAAAGAACATCAAACTAAAATGTGAGGAAAAAAGAATAGAAGGCATGAAAATCATCATACTCAAGAAAACAAAGAGATCAGAAAGTTAAGGGGCATGCTAAGAAATCTGCACTGGGAGGCTAAATAAATGAGTTTCATATTTCCCCTTCTTCCTTCCCTTCAGTTCCGGGTTTCTCTCTCCCATTCGTCTACTAGGTAGCAGCTCTTCTTCCTTCCAGGAATACTTTGATTTTTTCCTTCCTCTCCTGCAGATGCCAGGGCCTAGAGAGATCCAGATGGCAAGCAGACCAGCAAAAAAGGGCCTCTTTACTATTTCACTTCTCATCTTCTTCTCAAGTTAAAAACACATGAAAGATCTATTGAAAAGAACAGACAAGCCTTATTTACTTTTTAATAAGTAAATTTAGTTTACGTATTTAAGGGAAGTTAGTACACTGTTCAAACAGCTGGAATAAATATGAAGAAGCAATTTAGATTCTGATTCTTTACTTTGTTCACCAGTCTTACACTGATTTTCTCAGACGTCAGAGGCGTTTTTCTGACTTGGGCAATGGGCATAAAGAATTGGTCCTTCATGCTAATTATTTCTGCCACCCACTGTCATCTGGAAACATCTTTCACAGCTCTGGCCATCCAGTGCCTTCCTTAAAATTTCAGTGTATCTAGGAGGCTTAAATCTGTTTTCAACTCTGTGTAGAGAAAAAGTGATTCCTTACCCAACAGGGCTGAACTGGAATGAAACTGCTGCAAGAGTACATAGTCATGTCTTGAGTTTTTGCAGATGAGGCACTGGTGTATTCTTTTTTTTAACCAGCTATTTCCTTTTCATGTAGCCTTTCCCACCTCTTGTAATAGAAAAATATATTTGTGAGAAACTGTCTGTGTGAATCTATGATACCCCATAGACTTGAGTCTTGTCATCCAGGGGCTTACTCAAGGGGGTCTGCCCTGGTCACTATTCAAGTGTTCCCAGGATTATCCCTTCCCATACCTTCTTTTAAACAGGATGGATACCAAATTTCCACTCTGTTAATATAATGAAGGACTGCTATGGCAGTCTGACGGATGGTCTGGGTCTGTTCTTTGCAAGGAGAGAATTCACGGCACCATGAAATATGTTGTCTAATGAAAGGTGTTGCAGGCCCATTGCTATTCATTAAAAGTTCAGTAGTTTCTGATAATAAAATTGTGAGTCTTAGCAAAAACCAAAGAATCTCCTATCTGTCCTCCTTACAATATATAGACATGAAGCCCAGATTTTTGTGTTGTTTTAGGGCACAGGGTGATGATGACTGTTTCACTTAGTGATACATTTGAATTGGTGATTTATGCTGCCCAACATTGACTTTAATTTAGCTCATTTTATGAGTAGAGTAATTCAGTCCTTAATGAAGTGCACTTCATATGACATATTGAACATGGGTTCTGACAATCAGTGGTTGAAAACCAGCCTAGGTTACATTTTCTTTTGTCATTGAATATGGGCTGGCAGTTCATAAACTTAAAGTGAGGCATGGAAACCTATCACTCTCTCTTAAGTGGTGCTGAAGACGAGAGACCTGTGTTAAAACAAACTTTCCTCTTCCTTTTAAAGGAGAAGGAGGGAAAATCTTCTACATGAATCTGAGAAAATTGACATTTATAGGTGTATATACACCATCTTATTTAGTTCTCTGCTATGTGAGTATATAGAAAGAAATGTTGTTAACAAAAAGATTCATGCCCTGACCTAAGCAAAACTTTGGATTGTGTAGTAGGTGAGTGAGAGAATTTGATCTACAGGTTCCTGAGCAGATAGATCCTGCTCTGAAGTAGTATAAGTTACACTTACATCAGCTCTTACAGGGGTTCAGGGCAAGGCTGTTGGGTAAGTGATAGGCAGCACAGACTGTTTGGTTTTGGGACCAGTTGGGGGGGTTGTGGGGGGCCTTTCTATGAATGCATTATTATTTCTATGCATTAAAAAGAATCAGCAGAACAGCTCTGAACTGTAAATATGCAAATCTTTTTTATATTTATGTTAAGAGATTCGTCCTCATTTCCCTATGTAGAAGAAAACGAAAGTTTTGAATGCTTCCAAGTGGCAGCATTTAAAAATGAGAGAACCTGTGCTGCAGCAGACTAAGTGAGGCTAAACTTTGCCTTTTCTCAGGGCAAAAAGTTGACTTAAAGTAGCATGGCAAGTGTATTGTTTTTGTGTGCAAGCCTGGTTTAGACATCTATGTAATCCACTCCTTTTCTTCTTCATTTTACAAAGCTGTAAAACTATGCTTTTAGTATTTGAGTGTGAGGGTAGGGGAAAGAATGGAGGTAAGCAAAGAATGTCAGCTTCTGGGCTGCTTGAAAATGATATATTTTCCCTTTAAAAAAAAAGGATGGGGGGCGGGGAAAGGGCAGATGTTATGTCCCTGAGTGTTTTCTGGGAAAAAGAGGACAAACGAAAGGACAGGAATAAAAAAGTTGTAACAAGGGAGAGCTTGTCAGTCTCTGCTACAAGGGAGGAGTGTGGGAAAGATGCCAGTTTGGGTTAAAATAGCACTGCAACTGAACAGCCTGAGTTTTATCTCTGCCTAACATGAAATTATCCCAAACTTCCCCATCAGCTTCGATTTGAGGCGCCAGTATCCTGACCTGTAAAATGCAGGTCCAACATTGCCTGTTGCCCTGGGACAGCAAAGTCAGGTGTAGGGGCAGGGTTGCTGGGCATAAGAAATAAAGGTGCTTTCATTTAAAATCTTTTTGGGCTTAGCCCAAGGAGCTTTTTTTTTTTATTTTTATTTTTTTTTTTTTTTTTTGATGTGGGGTGTTGTTATTCTGAGCAGCCTCAGTGCCCCTTGTCTAGGAAAGGAATAGGGTTGACACTAGGGAAAATAGGCAAAAATTATCACCTTGAAAAAGTTAACAGATAAATGAATACTTTGACAAAAGGTACTCCCAAATTAGAAAAATGCAGTGAAGGATTCTCAGCTTTCAGGCTTATATAAATTCTTGTTGAATATTCATTTGATCTTAAGCCTTCGGATTTATTTAATGCAGTATATTTGATATCTTGATGCTTTTGTAACTCTGCCCCGAAAAGAATAGCAGGGGACAGGGATGCAGGATCCAACCCAAGATTATGAGATTTTATTTTAATATTGGGCATGACATGGATTTAGTTTTTCAGGAAGAAAATGCACTATCATACATCAGTATTAAAGTGCAAAATGGTCTAATAGGTAATATTTGAAGTATTTGTGCATTACTAACTAAATAGCTGATTGATCAAGGGAGGGATGTTTGACTTTTTTGTGGAGGACATGGTAATTAAGTAGAAACCAAATACTTCATGGAAAAAAATTAAAACAATCCCAGGAACAGACCACAAAATCCTAGGTTCCAGCTCAGCCCAACACTATACAATTTCATATTTGATTTATTATGTTTTAGCCTGGGAGCTACAAAAGTGTCTAAAAGTTTGATAGGCAAATCCCAGTGAGATTCTTCTGGCTCCTTTGAAAATGGTAGGAATTTTCTATTTACAGCATCACTAGTGATCAATGGAATTTTTGGGACAGTTCAAGAAATATTAAACAGGCTGAGTTTGCTCTTTATGAATTAGTCTGGTGTTTATTCAGCAGCTCATTTTTCATCGAAGCACAGTATTAAAATTTTACTTGTTTGTTATAGGGTTGTCAAAATGAAATCTATTTCCAAAAATATACATTTCCATCTTCTCGTACCCTTTCTTCTTGCTGTAGCTAAGGTTATGTCAACACTCCCTATGCAAACCCTCTCATTTCAAGGATTAGTAATGCTGGCATCATCGGCCCAGACTCAAGAATAGCAAAACCATGAAATAACCTCTCTAGGATCATGTTTTGAAACAATTGTTTTCAGTGCCCTTGCCTTTTGTGTTAAGCATCCTTCTTTATACAAAGTAGGGGCATTCAGCTTCTGTTCTTAAGTTATAGTTAAAAGAAAGAAATTGTGTAGGCTCTCATATTTTCATGACACCATTAAAACATTTGTGTCTCAAGTTTAACTAAGATTTAAAAATCAGTTCCTGTTCAAGCTCATATTTTTTTCCGTGGTATTGTTTGCCATGCATAACCATAGTAACATCACAAGGCTCTTGGATGGTGTACTCTTCCCAGTTGTTGCCATCTATTGGATCCTCTTATAATATATACATTTACAACATATATACAGCTGTATATTTGCTTAATCTGCAAATGATCTGGCATGTCCCATGGAAAAATAAGAGCTATATCCTGCATGAGTCTTCGGAATGCCAGTGTGGTGCTGTGGAGTCCATCATTCATTCCTCCTTCCCTATCTGCCTGGTTTCCCCTCATCGAATGGCCTAAGCTGTGGAACAAAGTGGATTGTCATTTGCTGTGCCCCCTTTTTTGTACCAGCTAAGTGGCTCAGAGAGAAGGTGTTAAGAAATGGCAGAGCTGCTGCAATGTTCATCTTCATAATGAATTGCTTGTACATTAGTGTGTTTTTTGCATTCTGTAGAGCTCAAGGCTGGTCTGTCCAGCATTCCCTGGGGTCACCACCTGTAACAGGTGACGAAATTGTTTCATAACACAGCTCGGTTTGTTTACATGCAAAATTGCATCTCAATTTTCCCACTCGATGGTAAAGCACTGTCCCTCCCTGGCTGCCAGAGGTAACTTGTCCTTGGCTGAAGAAAGTCTTCTACAGTCAGAGATCCTGCTGTGCCTGTGCTTTTCATGCAGTCAATTACCCGGCTGGATTTTGTACAAAAATGGATTAAAAGAGGCTGGCATGGTGATAATTAAATCAATGATTTCTAATGCTTCTGTTGCCCTAATTTTCAAAAGGCTGGAATCATATCATTAGAGCAGCAAGAACTGAGGTAAGAAACACCCAGTTTTTGTCCTTGCCTTGACAAGACTTAAGAGTCAACACAGAAAATTTTCATGGACCTCATTGCCAGGTCCAATTATGGCACTGATGATTGGGCCACCAGGTCTTTCCTCATCAGCCTCCAGCTGAAGGTGATGATGAGAACATAAAGTAAGAGAGTAGACTGACTGAAGATTTTTCAGAAGACATTTTTAAAGGAAGAAGCAGCTGGTGACAGAGAGTGGGCACTGATGACGTGAGCAAGGCTTGAACAGAAGAGTAGTGAAGAAAAGAACAAAACTTTAGGCCAGAGGATGGCTGAGCCTACTAGACAATCTTGGTCTTGGAAACACCTGACCAAAAACTTTGGGTGATGATGGAAACTGCAGGTGAGGCCTCTTAAAATGCCAGACTTTTCTGGGAGCTGTTTCGAGACAAGATGGGAATGTGTAGTCATGTAGCTAATGAATAGTGTTGGAGGAAAATAACACCTTACTAAATACCTGGAGGCTCAGGAGATTTGCTACCAAGGAGACAGGTAGGGTCAGACTTCATGATGGTGTGGACCTGCCTCTGTAGTCACCGGACTGAGCCAGTTAGCTTGTACAAATGTGCTTCTCAATGCCAGTTTGAAAACTAGTCTGGCTTTCAAATATTCCTGTTTGCTCTCCTTTCTTTCATTATTATTATTTTAAGTCCAAGATGTCATTTCTAGATGTTCTTGACTGATGCATATCCAGTGTTTTGAACGCTGTGCCTAGAGTCTCTGTGATTTTGCATGACAACAAGATTACATTTATACAATTAATTAACATTTGCTTGACCACTTTTATCCAATTTCTTTCTCTAGCACATAAAAGAGAACCTGACATAAATTTTCTCTTTCAAAACAATTGACTTAGCAACTGCTGACCTTCTGTTCTGTCATACTGAGGATTGATTGGATATTGTTGAATTGTTTCATTCTGCAGTAATTAAAAATAAAATTAATTATGCTAGTAACCTATTATTTCTTTGAACCAAGGACAAAGTAATTTTTTTTTGCTTGGTTACTCTCTGAGTTTTAACATCAGACAGCAAAACCTTGCTGTTATAAACAAACTAAACAGTATAAAGGGAGCAATTTAATAACCAAAATAAAATATAAAGACTTCTAATTTCCGTATGGCTGGCCTATTGCATTAGGTTAATATAATTTGATCCATAAATCTTTTAAACCTTATGATTTTGTAATTTAAACATTTCCTGGATGGCTAATCATGCAGGGAAAGAATAATAATAATAACCCCCCTTCAACCTAAAACAAAAAGTGAGCCAAAAATATACCTCAAAAGTAGATTAAAAGATTAGATAGGAGGAGCGTTTGTTGAACACTTGGTGAGCTCTAGTATGTCTGAATACTTCTGGTGCTTGCTGCTTACACAAGTCTGACTGCGTTCAATCTGGTGCTGATGCAGAATTTCCTTTGTTATGATGAAAGTGTTGTTAGATGTTTACATTGCTGGTATTTGGTGTAGAAAGGAACATCAGAATGACAAGTTGATATTATCAAAATGTATGTGCTCATAGATACCAAAATAGTATTTTGTGGTTTTCATTAGTATGGCCCATATTAATTTAATTAACATGATTGAAAGTTGTACCACACCATGAGGCAGATACCGAACTCAGGCTTACTACTACCCCATGGGCTGTAAAATACTGCAGCTGACAAAAGGGGTGCATGTTTGTACATGTGTGTTTGTAATTTCAAGTTCACCTGTGTGCTTTGCCCCAGAGCTGGTGGGGATGGTGTGGTGATAACCATGCACGAGGCAGAATGTGAGAAAATAAAAGCCATCCAGCTCCAGTGGCAAGTGAGCTTTTCCCAGGGCCATGTACCGAGGCCCCTGTGAGAGGTGGTTGTCCACTTTCAGGGTTACCAGTAGCTTCCCAAAGCTCTGCCTCCATCACCAGCACTACCTGGGACGCTTTAGTCTCTATGTTGGAGCACTACAAACAAACCTTTGATGTTTGTGATTACCAGAACGAATCCTGGACACGGCCTTAAAGGCTGGCACTTCATATCCCTGGTTCCAGTTGCCACCTGCAGGGCCATCAGCCAGGATCTGCTGCCACGCAGGAAGAAGGACTTCAAGGAAAATGCTCCTATGCCTTTGTCTCCCTGATCTTTTGGGCAGATGCCTGCTTCGCTTGTATCCAGAATCAGCTCTGATGGAGTCCTGTAACATCTCCAGGTTACTGTCTGTATATCTCTTTCTTTGTTCCTCTCCTATTTCCTCTCAGAATGATTTTTGCTGGCAGCCAGCTTTTCATGATGCTTGATCTCTCTGAACTAGAGCTAAACTCCTGTGCTGTGACAAGGCATATGTCAAAGATGTGGGAATCTTGAACATAAATGACTTTTTAATTGTATGACTCCACATAGCCCATTGCTGAAAGATGTGGTGGGCAGGAGAGAGCAATCCTTTACTGACCAAACACAGATACCAATATATGAGCCCTTTGTTCTTGCTCCCCTGCCCTGAGGCAAGCAATACACTCAGGTCTGTGGACATCAAGCCTAATTTGATCACACTTAGCCCAGTGAAACTATATTGACTTCAGTGGAGACACTGCTTTCCAGTGATATAAATGAGAGCTAACTAGTTCTTGAGGCCAGTAGCTATTACCACTTGGGTTAAGAGCAGCATGCAGCAGTGATGGCTGCCTGTTTGTCGTCAGCTGAGAAATGTCTGCTTTGTGGGCATGTCTTTCAAGGCTCATTTGTCACCTTTGTGTGGAGGAATTTTGGCCAATGAGTTGTGTTTCAAGTGTCTAAGTATTTCTGTGGGAATGGTTTGATTAAAGTCCTGCCGTTAGCTCATAGTTCAAATGTGCTGTCTCATTGCCTGCAGGAGTATTATGGAAAAATTTCTGAAGGATTCTATTTCTTAATAATCTGGGGTTTTTTTCAAGACTTTGACCTGTGCTTACTTTGTATGAGATCAGTCATCCCTGTATGTACTAAAGGGTCTTTGGTTCTCCCCAGGCTCTGTTGGCTCCCATCCATTCCAGTCCCTGAGCTCCATCCGCGCGGATGCACCTTGCTCCCCGCTTTTTAACCTTAAAGCTTTATTTGTTCAGTGTAGTCTCAGAGATATTGTTACTCTATAACTCCCCATTTGTGAGTTTTCTATGGAAAAGCCTGTCCCAGAATCTTTGTCTGCTTGCAAACTCACTGTTATAATTTAATTCAATAAATCATATTCTCAAAGCTTTATCCTTACCAAGAGAACTGCAGGGAACTTTCTAGCATCCTTTCTGGACATAGGTATCAATTTTTTCAGCTTTCTGTATCCATCAAGGATCTGGAAGCCTCTTGAGATAGTTTAAACAATATTTTTTAGAGATGTGATAGATGAAGAAAATATTCTGCTGCTTTTAGATCTCCAGTCTCAAGAGCAATCTCTTAAGAAAACCTTTTGCAAGACAAAGCTTTGCAGAATGGGGCCATGAAGTTCTATGTGTTGTTTTCCTAAATACTATACCTCAGATAGTGCTAACTTTGATATATTTCACCTTCTGGCCTTGGCATCTTGAAGGGTATAACCCTAATGATCCCATCTGCAGCCAGCCAGCAGGGTACAGAGAGCTGAATGTTGTGTATTCTTGTGCCCACTTGCCCTGCACACTCTGTTCCACACCAGTCTGCTCCAGCTGTGCATGAACAGCTCAGCAGTGAGTTATGCATTCCAGCTGACAATTGCTGATTATAAACCTGGAATTATTTTTCATGGCCAGACCTTCTGAAGCTGCTCTTGGTGTCTTACTTGATGATGGGAGGAACAAAACATGTTAGAAGTTTTCTCACAGGGAATTACTTGTTGCTCCTTATGGAGCCCTTATGGCTTTTAGGATAAAAGTCCTCACTCTGGGGCTGACCTGGCCCTGATTAGAAGGGGAAGAAAAGCTTGAACCAAGGCACGCACATTACTGAGGTCAGAAATGGAGAATGAGATACAAAATATTTTTTAGCAAATATAGATCAAAGTAGGTTTGTACCACTGACTGCAGCTGGGACAAAGCAAGTAAGACTAATACAGGACAAAAGTGGTAGGAGAGCAGTAGTAGTAGGAGAAGGAGGAATGCTTGCCAAGTGAGCACATAGTGATTCCTATGACTTTTCTAGCAGATGTTGGGAATTGATTTTTGTTGTTATTGGACAAATGATTTCAGGAAAATATTGGTTAGAATGACGGCTGAGTTTTATGTCAGAGTGATGACTATGCATAAACACCGAGATCAAATCATCTGGTGTTTAGACTTTATTGTGCCATGTTACAGCTGCTCTTCATATCAGGTGTTTCGCTTTTTGCTTTCTAGAGAGAGTTTGCTTGCTTGTACTGATGGGAATGCTGAAGGTTGTTTCTTCTAGCCTGACCTCTGGACTACTCAGGCAAGCAGCTGCTGCATCCTTCCTCATGGTTCTTGCAATGGAAAAGCTCATGTTACATTTTATCCCACATTTATGGAGATGAGAAACTATGCCGGTTTATTCTCTTCTTGCTTTGTATTTAATTTCTTACTGGTAGTGGAAACTTTTGGAGAGAACAACTACTTGGGGAGATTTGCTCTGAGAAGAAAGCACCTGAGGTTTCCCTCTGATAATGGGTGGCTCCAGGAAAAGTTAGCTCAAAATAAAAATGTGATATCAGTGGTGCTCCATAGTGGACAAAAAGAGACTTCAGTGTTACCATGTGGTGTTGATGTTTTCAGATTAAGATGGGAGGATTAAGGAATTTTACTCAGCAATTTGAGATGCTTTGTTAAGAATGGAGGAGATTTGAACGGCTTTGTTCTCAAACCCCATGTTAGTGAGAAAGCAAACAGGCACTTAATCCTGCCAGGCAGCAGAACTTGACATCAGTTTGTCCCTGGAGAGGTGACCAGGAGTTCCCCATGCCAAGCTAAGATGGTAATTTCTTCTTTTTTTAGAAGTCTTGTGTGAATATTCACACTCAGGGCTGCACACCTCTGTATACTGCGTCTAAGCACTGTCAGAGCCTTGTGCTCCCCAAGACAGGATAGCATTTAAAACCCCACACAGGAGGTGACAAAATGGTTACTGAATAGGGCTAAAATATGTTCTAACTTAAGGTCATGCCTTTAGTCTTAAACATGACCATGCCAAGAAAAAAAAGGAGCTGATAATTTTCCTGTTTGGGACTTTGGCTGGTTTCCTGTAGCAATAAAAATATAGCAGTCGACATATAGACAGCTGAGTATATACACCCTTGTATAGTACCCTCTGACACAAATGTTAACGTCTTATATAGATCTTCGAGGTTCTTTTAAACATCTAGTTACATTTTGAGGTCATGTCCTCAGAGGTCATTGATGTAAGTGTATTTGTAGAAAGAAACAAACAGCTCATTGAATTTGGTTTCCCGTTTTAACATACATCAGTGAAATTAAATACGCGACGCTAGTACGTCTGGCAAGAAACCCATTTTCTGATGTATAAAATTTGACTTTTCCCCTTTGTGTTTATGTCATAGCTAATACACAAAGATAAAGTGCATATACTATACTCTGCATATTTACTGAACTTTGGCAAGTCACTAAGAGTCAGTACTCAAATCAAATAAAAACTGCCCAATTTATAAAACACCCTTCTAAACTAATCTTATTATATTATAAAGGAACTCTAGGTTGATACCAAGCCAATCAATAACTCATGCTTCCCACTGTTCAGCAAATATCAACTATCCCTTTCTAATCTTTGTGTTTTGTCACCATTGCAAACCTGTTGTGAAAAGCTGCCCTCATGTATTCCTTAAATAAACACTGTAAATGCACCCAAACAAGATTAATCTCTGTACATGCTTATTTTCTCTGCAGGCATTGAGTATCAAAGCATCTTAGTTTTGTAAAGGGATCTACTCCAGGTAATTAGATTAATCTTCCCATTTGCTTATCCTTGATTTGTAGCTGGCATTGCCTTTGTTGTTTGTTTTTTTGTTTGTTTTGTTTTTGTTTTTGGGGTTTTTTTTTGCATTATTCTGCTGTCACGTACTAGCCTATACACACCAATTTAAGCAAAAGGATTACTTTTACTGGGAAAGTAGAGTTGTCATTTTTTGCAATGTTTCTAAAATATTGCCCATCTTCGTCCCCAAACTACATTTGTATGGGAATAATCCATAACGTGTATAGGGCTGATTTAAATTCTTTTTGCTCTTCCAAATTTCCAGAGAGCAGTAGGGAAAAAAAAGTTAATTTTAGGGGGCTAGGAGGCTTGGAAGTGGCTAGGAGGCAAAGGAAAACTTGAGTGTCTTTTAAAATTATCATGTGAAACTTAAATATATAAAAATATTAAAAAATAAATAAATTCAAAAGTCTCATTGATATCACCATTTATTCCTTGTAAACATCATGGGAAACCTCACTGTGGTATAGCAGGATCTGAATAAGAGAAAAGCAATTTACTAATTCCCTTTTAAAGATTAACAGAGTTCCCAAGCACAGCTTTGGCATCCTGCTTGATTCAGTTGCTTCATGCTTCTGTGAAGGTTTATTGACTATATAAGGATCAAATAAGGGGTAAGCTGAAATCAGAAACACAGTATATTCATTCATTTAACTCTGCTATAATAGAGTAAATTCAGGGTGACTCAAGGGACATAATGTCTTGTAAAACATATGTACTTAATATAAGGGTCATAAAATTTATTAAATTAAAAGCTAGGTTAAAAATAGGAAGAAAATTTATGCTGCTGTCTAAATGAGCAATAATTTCCCTTTGGCCTTTCTCTTTTCACCTAATATTGGTTCTAGGTTTCGTTGGTTATTCTGTTTTTTGGGTTTTTTCTAATAGTCAACTGGTAAAATCTTCACTGTTCACATGTGAATGCAAGTCACTCTACCAGGTGAACTGGTATGCTAAACAAAGAAGAGGAAGTGTGGCCAGCTGGGAGGATTTATTGCACCATGGTTGACTGTACACAAAGATCTGTAGGTATCCATTTATTATTTTGGAAGGAAGAATCACTTACTCCAGCCCAACAGAGCACAATGGACAAAAGTATTTTTTGGCCTAAAGGCTGAGAAAACCAGAAATATCATTTTATATCTCCACAAAGATGCCCCATTGCTGGTGGGATGTCAGCCAGGAGCCTCTTTCCATAGTGGTTCAGTCATGGGGTGTGTAACAAGACCCTCTTGTGTGAATGCTGCAGGGTTACTTGAACAAATGCTCCAGGGAGCATCCAGGGACTGTGAGACACCAAGAATCCCCTCCTGTCCTTGACAGATATATCAGCAAAACCAGAGTGCTCAGATGAAGCAGAATTTAGCTCCTTCAGTCAAGACAACCATTTTCTATCAGAGATGTTGGGGAGGTGGGGTGGAAATACAGCCTTGTGACCTAAATCCTCCTCTCAACTCCTAAGTAATCACAGGGCTTCTGGCCATCCTTGACTCATGACACTGGCCAGACCATTCATAACTGAGAGCTCTGCAACATTTGCTCAACGGCATAAGTTGTTAAGGAAGGCTGTGAAAAGCTTGTGTGTGCTAGAAGGCCACCCCTTTCCTATGTGTTTTTACACCACAGGATAACACAACCAGCCTTAATTCCCATCCCCTTTGTGCTATGAAGGCTTTTTTTAATTTTTTTTTTTTTTCGCATGCTTTTTAAACACTTCGGTGCCCAAATCTGTCACCCATGACCTCATTAAGTTGCATTTAATCACACAGGGATGCCCATCAGGCCTAACCCCATCATTTCCTGAGGAATTTTCCCCTGATTTACTTAATAGCTCTCAAACACTAAGCAGGAGACCTCCGGGTGTTGTCCCCTGTGCATGTTGGGTTACTGGCATTCATACTGTGTTTTAAATAAACACTGTTTTGCAGGCACACTTGTTTTGAAAAATAAACTTCTGGGCAGAAAGAGCTAGTTTACATCAGAGCCAGATCAGTAGCGATTTGGCTCTCCCAACGGCCGATTGGAAGAGGTCAGGCTTTTGGTTTTGAGGTGGTGGGTAGGGAGGAAGAAGTCACCCTTTCTTAAACAGCACCTAGCATTTCACACCCCCCAGGGAGAAGAAAAGCCTGAAATCAAAGTGGTGGCTCTTTACAGGGGTGCTTGGGAAGAAGGTATGGTAGCAGAAATGTGCCCCTCATGTGCATCTCATTCTCCATCTCCAGAGAGTGTGACTTTGTCTCTTCTTCACCCCTGTGTTCTTCTGGACACATGTTGGTCCACAACCTTCATCCTCATGCTGAAAGGCTTTTGGAAGGATAAAGACCACTGCCCTTATCCGGCCTATCCTGCCAGCTTAGTTACCTATTCCTCTGCGCATAAAACGGTTTCACTTCAGGGATGGGAACCATGAAGAATGAGGGAGGATTAGGTCCTCCTGGGCAAGAGTATTCTGTGTGATTAAAAACTCCCTAAACTGAGGATGTTTTTATGGAGGCAAAACTAGGAAGGCTCATTGCACGTGTCCTCTGTTTCTTCTAGGACTCTTGATGTGGTTATCACAAATCCTTAGACAGTGGGAGTAACAAGATGCCTTTGACTGCAAGTCCTACAATGGACTAACCAAGGGTGGACCCGGGCAGTGGTGGCAGGTTGCTGAGACACCAGTGGGGCAGGAAACCACAAGGTTATTGTACTGATCCTGAGCTGGATCTGGCCGATGTGAGGTGGAGCTGCCCAGCCAGGAGGGAAGCCTGAGTGGTGTTTATGAAATGGTTGTCTGAGAAGTGTGAGGTGAAGATCCTTCATGCTCAGTATGTTTTTGTACATATATATACATATATATATATATATGCACATGTTTGTTGCCCAGTTTGCAGCCCTTTAGGGGAGGGAAAAGTGCAACAAAGATTAGGAGGTTCTACTTTGAAAACCGCTGTTGTTCCCTAGTGTTGTATGCTCTGATCTTCCATAGTCACCAGGCTTGGCAGCACAGTGTGCAGACAGTGGAATTAATGCAGTTATTTTACAGCAGGAAATATTTACCCCATGCAGTATCTTATGCATTATGGGGCCTTCCTCTGAGAGAGCTCAGCTTGATCATCAGCTCTGAGCAGTACCTTGTCCTGACATTTGTGCAAGGTGTGTTTTAGATATGACCTTTCTGTTCTGCTGATAGGATCACAGCAATGTCTCCACGTTTGGGCCTATTTCTTTCTTTTTTCTCCACTACAGAGCTGGGCCACTGTGGTGGATAAATGGGAACCCTCCCCTATCTGTCATATCACTGTCTTCTCTTAAATTACTGAAATAATTTATGAGGTGAATGAGATGAACAACATCCAGTTATATTCTTTGGTCGTTCTTAAAAGCCAGCATTGTCTAAAATTGCTACTAAAGTCATGTCCATGCGGCCATGCCTCAGGAAGAAGTTTGGAGTGGCTGGTGAAGCCAGGTGGATGGCATGAGTGGCTTTATGTTTTTCAGATCCAAGGTGTTCAAACTTCTGAAAAGACAATCCTTAGAGAGCTCTGGGGCTAGGCTATAATGCAAATCATTTGTCTGTGGGAAGGGTCACCAATTAATTAGCAGTTTTATTTTAAAAAATTTCAACTGGCAGCCCTTCTGAAATTTAAGCACATTGTTCATGGTGTAATTATAGATGAAATATTAGAGAAGTGGACTAATTACACACAATGCACTTGAGCCCAATTAAAATAGCATCTGCAGTGAACGTAGGGGTATTCTCTTTCGCTAATAAGAAATACTTTCTTAACAACAGAAAATAAAATAGCTAAATTGGATATGCAGTTGAGATTATAAATATCCTATTAGCATATAAAATGTGGATTAACCTTATTTAATCACTGCTTGCTTGATCATCAAAAGTCATGTTTCACCTCCATAATGTAGCTGTATCCTCTTTGAAGAAAAAAACCCAGCATATTAATAAATTTGGCTAATTAGGTGCTTTTTCTCATCTGCTCAATGGAGCTGGTGGAGCAAACTGACTGGCCCTAAGCACTTGGCTCTTTCACATCTTAAAGTTTTAGCAGACATCTATTGATGAAGATGCAGAGTTTAAGCAGATTGAACGCGGGGTTCTGGCCTGTATGGCTTGGTGGGTAATCGTATCAAGGAGGACGTTGTGAAGCTGTTGGGGAGGTGAAAAAAATGGGGATAAAGAAAAGGACTTAAATCACGAGTTTTATCCTGTGCAAAATAAAGTCCTGCCTTAAATACCACTGTGTGAGGGCCCATTCTAATTTCAGCTACTCGGGAGGTTGGAGCAACGTGGTTTACTGCAGGTCTGTCACTGTCGGTGTCCCTGAGAGCCAGATGGCGCTCAGAGGAGCTGCGCTCCTGGCTCAGCGGGGAGAGGTGCTGCCCGCCAGCTGGCGACCAGGCTGTGCCAAAGCTGGGCAAGGGGGCTGGGGCAGCCAGTGAAGCAGTCTGACTTCCAATCTCTTCTATAAATATTCAGCTGATCCAGTATGCACAAAAGGAGACAAGCTCTGCACAAGAAGAGGGCTTTGAATCCATTATTTTGGAATATCTTCTGTCCATGTCCTGTAGGGAATGAGTCCTGTGGTAGTACTGCCTGTTATATCTGAGGATGGCTTGGCAGGTTTCAGAGACGGCCCTATTTACAGAGCTGTACTGCCTCTGGCTCCATTACAATATCCTACTGTTGGGTCTGTGCATGGTCGAAAATAGTAGTAAAGCAATGGTGGGGCAGGAGCAATCCTATGAAATGTGGACGTAGTTTGATCTAATCCCATGCAGCTCTGCTCCCTGGCTGTGTGCTGTTTCCATTAGAGCCTGTGTGTTTTCCTGGCATGAGGGCCAGTGCCTGATAGCTTGCAGAAGATGATTTTTAAATGTGCCTGTTGACATATTCCCAGAGGAAAGGCTTGAATAATACCATCCTCACTGGCTGAAGCAGGGTCCTGCAGCACTGATGGCATGCATTTGAGGGCTGGTAGCTGTAATATGGGCTCATGGCTCCTTGGCTAAAGGTTTGTGTTACCCTCTGTGATTTGCCTTATTCCCAGGGTCCATTTCAACTTTTATTTCATTGTGTGTTTTGATCTACTAAGTGTAGATCCAAACCCAACCAAAATGAGCCCAAGTCTAGTCTCTTGAAATATTTAATATTACAATGCCTAAAATGAATAAAGTGATTTTATCTGCAGTAGCAATGCTGAGAAAGAGAAGAGAAGCACAGAAAGTCCCATATTTAATTGCAGCTTCTCTTTTGTGATTTGTCTCCACCAAGCTACGCTGAAACATCGGCTGCCCCTGTCCTGTCCCTAGGCAGAAGTGTGAATTTTCCCTTTGCTTCTACAAATACTAGTCAAGTGCACCGAGGGATGGTGGTTTTATTTATCGTATTCAAGGAGCTACAATTGGATGTTTCACAATAAACTGGGCTCAGCCTGTGATTTACAGTAATGGGGAAGAGCACTCTGCTGGCATGGCCCTGTGTTGCCAAGTCTTGTGATGGTTGCAATGATTTTTCCTTACTGCCACAGAGCCTGGAGCAAAGTGTTCATAAGCTTTTCAGCTTGCTTTTTTCTTTTTCTTTTTTTTTTTTTTTTTTTTCCTTTTTTTTTTTGTTGGTAGTGGCAATGGAAGGCTTTGTTTTCTTGTATTAAGAGCAGCCTTCCATCCCTTAGGGCAGAACAAAAGAGCTTGGAAGCATGTTCTCAGTGTCTTCACAAAGACTCAAAAAGCAGTATGAATTTTTTTTTTTTAAAGGAACCCCCAGTTTGTTTTCCCACGATTGGTTTAAGTCACTCTGGCATGAGTTCATATCCTTTCTTGCCTGATTCATGGAGACTGGAGAAGGGCAGCAGTAGCAGAAGCAGCAGCAGCTACCTCCACAGGGCAGGAGATGGGGTGACACTACCAACTCAGGTCTGCAGGGGTGTTTGGAGCTAATAGGGTAGACATACACCTTTTGTTGCTGCTGTTCCTATCTTTAAATCTCATTATTACTTATATTTTAAGAGTTTATATCCATTTTTTTATCTGACCTGGTAGGAGAGGGCTGAAGGAACCTGAAGCGTAAATGTAGCTCAAAATATTGAAATCAATCTTGTGGTGGTCTTATTTCAGTTCTTTTCAAAACTCTCACTTCCAGCGACTCCTGGCTGTGGCACAGAGCACCTTCTCATTTGTAGCCTGCCACTTTCCCCCTCCTCTTCTTTTGGTGCTAGAAATCACATTCAACTAAACCCTTCAGAGAAACACAGGAGGCAAATTGAAAGTGACTGGGAATAAAATAGACTTTGCCATGCGGGGGTATTTGAGGTGTTACACTGTAGGGGAGGGCTGTGGGTGAAGTGACTGAATCCAGAAACATATGGAGAATGGAAAGGTCTGTGGGTGATCGTAACATCAAAAACATGAAATGAAGTCAGCTGCCATGCTAGAGATGCAAGTTCAGGGACTCTGCTGCAAAGAAATTAAGGAAAATACAAGTGGGAATGAGAAACAGTTTTCTGGCTTTCATGGCTATTCATATGGCAAGAAACTTCTCTTTGGGCTCTGGTTTTAAATTGTTTGTGTTTTTTTCACTGATGCAATAGCCTTAAATCATGGTAATATTCCTGAGCATAGAAAAGATAACTTGGGGGGACTCTAGTTTCAGTCACAGGAGAATTAAACACTACTTTCCATGTAGCTGTAGCCAAAATCCTGCCTTTTTTTCCTCCCATCCTGAGCACTGGTTCATTAGGCAAACCCAACACTAACAGCAGCTTCTTGCTGTGCCAGGTGTGCCAAAGAGTTAAATCAAAATAAAGCTGGCAGTTGACTTTTATCCACTTACATCAAATTAGGAGAACTCTCGGCTCTTCATGTATTCTTATTCGCAGCAAAGAAAGAGAGTTTAGGAAATCTAAAATGCCCGAGTGCCACAGAAATGTTAGATTTGGGTCCGATTCCCTTCAAAGAGATCATTCATCTTCTTTCCCACTTTAGCCATCAAAAATGAAGTGGCCCAATTTCCAGAACCACTTGGTAGCCAGCAGCTCTCTTTGAGATTTTTCTCCTGCATGCTCAGACCCTGGAGCAAGAAGAGCTACTGTCCCTTCTGTGGTGCAGAGGGGAAGAATTTTGGCCACTTCATTAAGATGTTTTAAATGGGCTTAGAAGTAATTTACAGCCCTAGCTCTGGCTGGCATGATTGGTTGTCACTTTTCATCATCCCCTCCAGATCTTCAAGGGAGGTTTACACAGCAATTCAGCTTCAGCATGGAGTTGCTACATTACGGGTGATGGATCCTGTTACGATGCTGGATTGTTTTACTGGGGAAAGCAGAAACCAAGATGCTTCAGTGAGAGCGGGGAGAAATAGGTCTTTCCAAAGAAGATCAAAGGAGGCAAGAGGAGGGGACTGATTTTCGGCAAGAGATCTGGGCTCATCTCACTGCCTCTGTACTATAATTCAAGGCTTATTTTCAAGACCCATCGCACAATTTTTCCTGTAACAGGATGGGGGGTAGTGTGGGGAGGAGGACTTGGTTAAATTCTAAATGAGTATTTGTTCAAGTACTCAGAGGAAATATGTTCTCTCCCCGTAGAGCCTATACATTATTTTCATGTAGTTACAAGGCCTCACATTTCCTGGAACTATCAACCAGACCTTAATTCTCCTCACCAGACATCCCTTTAAAATTGTGAAGCTCTCTTAATCAACCTTTGTATCAGCGGCAAATTTGCAGTATGACCTAATTTGAAAGATGTCTTGAAGTGCTGACTCAAAGAGTTGGTGAATAAAAGCCAGTCATTGCCACTGTGACACTAATGTGATGCAAAACAAAATCGAGTTGCATCAGCTGAACATTAGTTTGCAAAAAATATTAGTGATTGATGCCACTTGCTGTTCATCTTTTATTTATGAAATTTATACTTCTTGGGGTCTGAAATGGCTCTAAAACAAACTTCTGGAGGAGAAGCATGAAGAGACTCTTAAATGGTGAAAAATCCCAGTCAGATCTATACATCTAAGCTGCATCATTTGCACTTCATAATCTCCTCTCTTTTATAGAGCAGGAGACAGACACATTATTTTAGAACTTTTATTAAAATATTTATACAGCAACAGATGAAAATTCTCATCCTAATATGTCTCCTTGCATTTTTCAATTACGTTCCAAGTCTTTATCTTTTTTTTCTTTCTCTAATTGAAATGCAGACGATACTCCTTCATTCTCCGGATAAGTAACTGTCTCAAAATGACGAGCAGTTACTTTGGGACTTAAAGAAATAAAAAGGAAAGAAGGGTTTTGGGCCAGAAAGTTTATAGGGGGAAAAAAACATCCCTCATAAGCAAGAAAACCCTATTCCACCATATTTTTATTTAATATCTCCAAAAAAAAAGTGAGTATAAATTATTGAAGTTTTTTGCCGTGATTTTATGGGCACATTGTTTTATTTTTTTTTTATTCTTTTCCCCCCTTTAGTTTCTCTTTTTCATGCTTTCTTGAGGAAACTTACTTGAGCTAGAACAACCTGGCTAGTTTCTTTACCAGTTTATCAAATATTGGCAGCTAATTTACACTTTGAAGGGTTACTGAAGAACGGGGGTCTAGGGATAAATCAATTCAGCAGAACTATTTTCCCCTGCACTTTAAAAAAATTATTTTACTTTTAAATTGAAATATCAATAATGCAAATCATCTAATATGTGCTGAAAAAATGTCTATGACTTTCCACTGAAGTATTTGAAAACCAGATACATACACATACAGAACAAGGGAGACAGGCCATTAATTTAAAATTTAGAGGACCAATAAGTTTTTGATAGCAATGGGTTACTGTGCTAATGATTATCTAACTTGTTTCATGTAGGGTTAAGTGTGTATGGCTATGTAAAGTGCAGAACCTTATTGAAGCGAGACAATTTTTCCTCTGAAATGTTATATTCGAAGCAGGGGGAGGAAAGCAGCCAGATTATAAAAAACAGTTAAGATATGATGGCAAATTTCAAGCATTTGTGAAACAGAAGCCGCTACAGTTACAGAAGTAAATCTTGCTACTGAAGGATAAAAACACCAAACAACCATAAAAAAACCCAAAATATTTCTGGATTTCCTCTCTGCTTCTTCTTAGAAGCTATTTCAGTATGACTGTATTTATGGACGGGTGCAAGCACAGAACAGGGAGCATGGCTGGATGTTTTACCTTGCTGGTTATTATCCTAATTATTCTCATCCTTTCTCTTGGTTTGCCTTCATTTTCTATTTTTTTTAAATTTTTTTTTTCTTTTACTTATTCTCAAGGCAGATATTACCACAATAAGATACCATGGGACCTGAGGTTTGCTTGTGTCTTTTTGAGCTCAAAGGGACATCTTAATATAGACATATAATTCAATACTGTACATATTATTCAAGAAAACTCTGCTCATTCTTTTTCACTGCCACTTCTAAGTTAAAAAAAGCAAAAAGTAGCCCTAAATGTTTGATAGCTTGTAAATTATTTACAGACATTTTTTACTCCAGCACTCTTCAAGTACAGTATGTTTGTGTTTTTTGTGTTGTTTATTTTGATTTTCTAAAGGGATTGCACTTGCTTACCTCCCAATTTTGGGTTGTTTATTCTTTATGTGGCTGACTCCTTAAGAGTGCTGCCATTTGTGAGTATTTTGTATCTTTCAGCCCTCCTAGGAAGTTGTAGGTAGGAATGCTCTTAACCCTCCTGTGGTAGTTTCCTATGGGGAGAGGATGGCAAAGTAATGGCTAATGATTTGGAAGTTAGCTGGAATTCAGAGACAAATAAATACTAAACATAATATATCTATCTACCTATATAAATATAAAAGAGATTTTTTTTCTAAAAAAAGAAGCAAAAAAAAAAAAAAAAAGCAATGAAAATTTATGACCTTAACATTCCTTCAGGGTCAAGCAATTTATCAAATTCTCTCACTTTCTGGTTTCAATTACACAGCTATTGTGGAAGGAACTTATTTTAGCAGGTTCATTTGCCTCAGTAGGGAATACAGGACTTTGGCCTAATGCTTCACCTTTAGTGCAGGCCATTTGAGCCTTAGAACAAATACCAATCATCACTCTTAGGAAAAAAAAAAAAGTAAAAAAAAAAATCTGCATCGGCATGGTCTATTGGAATGGGGTTTCTGTCAAGGTAAACGGTTGTCGGCAATGACTGTGGTAGAGTGGCGATAAATCCCATTTTATTGCTGAAGAATTCCAGCTTCTCTCCATGCCTGACAGCTCCCCACATTCTCGTACCCATTTGGGCAATTTCTGTACTATGTCCATCTGGTTCTTATTACCTCTCAACCTGCCAGTGTCTGATCCAGAAAAAGTGCAGGTCAAAAACAGGGGAAAGAAACCAAGGTGATGGACAAAACAGAAAGAGAGTGATTGAGAGACCAAGTCACGCTTCCTGTTCGTCCCTCCCCAGCCAAAAAAATATGGGTTCGAGTGATATAAACAAATTTAAGAGAGGTTATTAGCTTAATTAGGAGGTTGCTGTCAATGTCCGTAAAATACCGAATTTAATAAGTATTAATCCATATGCTCCAAGCTTTGGTATTGCCACCAAATATTTGCCCAGGACACTGATGGCATCTGCCTAAGTAAAACCTTTCTGGAGAAATGAGAAAACCCAAGACTTCAAATACTCAAACCTAGGAGCCCTGTTGTGACCATTTCATCTGCAGCCTTTTTCACTGTGTCCTTGTCATTAAGGAGAATGAAACTTGCCTCCAAAAGTTCATTTGAAGGTTGCAAATTGTTTTAGGGGGGCATCAAAAGTATAATTAAATTGCAATTTAAAAAAAAACACCCATCCCAAAGTAAAAGTTAGGCTAGCTTCTTGATAGAAAATTGAAGAGAAAGGAAAGTCTTTATTTCCATTCAAGTTTTGTGAATACTGCTGAATTCAGACCTAAGAAAGTCCTCAAACCCCCCCTACAATAAGTAGACAGAAAATTGATAACTTAAAAAAATTTAAAAATCAAATTAGCCCACAACAATTGAACTGTCAATAAATCAAAACAAAAACCCATGGGAGCACTTGGTCTCCTCCCAGTTAAAACTGTTTTATGTGGCATTTGTCAAGGATCCCCTAGTGCTATCAGGAGACATGCCCTGATCCACTTTCAATCTCCCTTCAAGGGAGCCCAACAAATTTAATTGCAATTTCTATATTTATTCTACCGGAAAAACATTCATTTCCCACCCAAAATGTTGCTCAGTGTACCTTTTTTTTCCAGTAGATCATCACTACTCAGGTCCTATGGTGTCATGTTAGATTACACAGCCTCTTCCTGCATTCCCTGAAGATGCAAGGGAAATTAAACCCAACTTTTTGGAGCTAGGAAGTCCTAAAAATCTGACTGAATTCTAAACAGCAGAAATTTCAGAGTTTACCCTGCCATCTGCTCAGTGATCCCTGGAGAGGAGGGCAATTGAGCATCCCTCACTGGGTGTCTCATATAAGGTAGGAATTGCTGACAGGCGTAATGGTCTGATCTGGCAAAAAAGGGTTGGAAATTGTGGGAGATATTAGGAATTATGTCCCCACAGCTTGTACAAAAATTTTGGCTCTCAGAAGCTCAAGGTGGAGTTCTAACAGTGAAACAAGACACGGGGATAGTTTTCAGAGGAGCTGGAGAAACACGTTGCCATTGAAAAAGGGCAGAGAATGAGTAGGAAGGAAAAGGTGGGGAGAGCTCAAGATTTTGCTCAAGAATGGATGACCTAAAAACACCATGTGCAAAATATGTCATCCAGCTCACCACCTGTCCTTGCAACTTCTCCCTCTGATGCTGGTGCATCCATTTAAAATAGGAATTTAGAGGAGATTGCTTTGGTGGGAAAAGTCTTCCTCTCTGTTACATTTTGGTGTCAGTAATGGCACTGAGAAATCTGACTGCCTGTGCTTGGGATCTGCTTGCATTTGTCATGGATTATAGAATTAGATTTTTTAAAAAGCATTTTCTGTGTGTCTTTTTCTTTGTTCAGTTGTGGGGGGCATGCTATGCAGATTTAGATTCCAAAATATGAGTGTGGTTTGAGACATCTACAAAAATCTTGGCTTGAAGAACCGCTCAGCCACGCTGCTTGATTTGCCTGTGAAGCCTTTGAATACAAAAGAAACTGATATGAGAGAAAGCCCCAACTTCTACAATGAAAATATGTCAGCATGAAAATGGTTAATGGTGAGTATTATAGCTTCAAAAGAGCCCATTGGCTACCCCTAAAGGATGCCCTGCAATTGTTAAACTCATCAGATGCAACTACCCTTCCTCAGCTAGCCCTTACATTTGTCTGGCTAACAGTAAAAAAATACTATAATAAATCAGTAACATATGTTGCTAGACAAGAATAAGTGATATAAATAAAGAGTCAAGAGACATAGCCCCTCAAGAACAATGTGTAAAGATTTAAACTTCCAATGTATTAGTTAATCTAGGAACATTTTAGGAGGAACTTGAAAGTGGTGTACTGTTTGTTTATATCATTCCTTCTCTTTTTTTTAACCCCCTCTCTTTTTTCTTCTCTTCAGATTGCATTTTAAATCAAAATGTTCTCCATGACTGACTGCTTTGCAGCACTAGGGTAAGTCCCATTTTTCCACAGCTTAAACAAAAAATATGCCTAAGAAATCTATGCCAGAAAAGCATTTTGCTGGGTTTTGGTTTAGGGAATAAGCACAATGTCGTTGGGAAGACATCCCCCGTCTTTTTTTTTTTTTTTCTTCTATTTTTTTCCTTAATCCAAATATCGAAAGCTGTGTATGTGCAAACATAGCTACTATCAAGAAAGCAAATTCACTGTAAAGGTGACAACTCTCCAAACTAGTAATATATTAACAACTGCAGCATTAAAAAAGAAAATATAAAACCAAATATGCTTTGAGACTCAGCTGGATGTTTTATTTATCTTTTACTTTTATTGAGACATCCTTTGAAAAATGGCATAAAATAAATAGTTTTACAAAGCAACAATATAATCAATCTCTAAATGAGAAGATAAATCAAGGATTTCATTAACTGCTGGTAGCCAGTTTAAATTGTAGTCTTGTCCATAATGTCTATCTATCTATGTATGTCCAAGTTATATTAAAAACCTTTAAATGGCTTTGTAATATCAGCTACATCTAGCTATTATAATAATTAATGATGCTGTTTTATAAATCAATATATGTATTCTTGATAAATTCATATCCAGTTAACGGTGTAATTTAAATAAAAAATTAATGCAATAAAGGACATACTGGAATAGGCAGGAAATCTTTAAAGGTTAAGAGGCAAATTTGTCTAAATTCTTTTCTTTATACCTATTTTTTGAGAAAGCCTCCATTGAAATGCAGCTGATAGCAGGCCGGCTCTCCGGATCGCGCTCTCGCCATTAGTTTTGTTTTAACAGCACCCGGTGAGTTTTTGCAGCCAGAGGAAAAGGGAAAGCCCCCTCAGCAGCAGGAATACTTTCCTCCTGGTTTCTCATCCTGCTGCAAAACTGCAAACAAAAACGAAAACAAAGACAAAAGCAAAAAAGGAAGAAAGTTAAAAAAAACAAAAACAAAAAACCACCACTCCAGCATTTGGCCAGAAGCAGAAATGGTAAAAATTCTCTTTTTTTACCATTACCTATCCATTCCATATTTGTATTATTACAAAAATATTTTGCTTGTTCTATACGGTGTCATTAAAAAAGGTAAAATGTGAACATTTTGTTCCAGGCATGAAGTGCGTTCAGAGGAGCCTGGAAACCCTGCAGACTGTTCAGTGTAATAAAAAGCTGTTCTTTATCTCTTGTTTTAAATACAGTTAATCCTGTTTATTCAGCAAACACATTTAAGAGCAACTTTGAAGGAAAAAAAACAAAACAGGAAAAGCTGGAAATTGCCTTTTTCTATCTGCAGTGGTAAGAAACCGTGGCTCTATTCCTTTGCTTTTATTTATAGTCAGTAACCACAAAATGTATCTCTAACAATAACAAGAATTTTAACAGGCAATATTAATTGTTATTCCTTTAACTTTTGATCTGAAATGTTTCAAACAAAAGCCCGTTGCCTGTTTATACGCTGAACTTGCTTGAAGAATATCTTTCTGAAATGATGCAAAACATTACACTTTGTCATTCAGACTGACATGGGACAGAAATGTCATTTTAATCCATTGAGTGATTTTTTTTTTCCTTTTCTTTGGAGGGGCAGTTTTCTTCTCAATATTGCTCTGCCTTATTTAGAGCAGTTGTGATCTGCGCAGTTTCTTTTGACACTGATGGGTATTTCAAACCCCTTACACTGAAGAGAGGGAGAAAAAGGAATTTGCTGCCAGTCACAGCGGCAATGCAGCTCCATAAGCCATCGCTTATTTGCCAGAAGTTTACATTTCAAATGAGCTTGAAAAGTAAAGGTGGGCTTTTTGATACTGTGACTGTGTTTAGGAACAGAGAGGGAATAGAGGGAAGATGATTGTGCTTGTACGTTAAAGACTATCAGGATATTTTTAATACAGCCATTTAAAACGTATTTTGTTTTTTGATGCAGCTGGGAGCAGGAGATTCACAACCATATCTGTGATGCTTAATTTAAGCTTTATAGGAAAAACATCAAACAGTAGCTTACAGTAACATGCCAAAATACATTACACATTTAAAGTATCTTCAGCTAGAAATGCATGTTATATTTTTTACCCTCCCCTTCTGGGATCCCTAACATGCCTCTACCCAGACAAAGCAAGGACAAGTTCCATCTTTAAAAATTATCTGCCTTACAGATCACATTCTCAGGCATGTTCCCCTCTTTTTATTACCACGGATAACCTCTTAATGCTATCACAATTTTATACTTGTTAAGTGGACATCTTCCCTATATTTAACTGCAAACAAAGCGACTTCATTTTGGGGGTTGGGAGGAAGGAGAAATGCTTTGGGTTGATTAGAAACATAAGTTTCTATCTTCTGTCACACCAGCATATCAATTATTCAAAACCCTACTAAATTTAGATGTCTGTTCCTAAAACGTTGTTTGCACTCGTTCCCTGGGAAGATGGAGGCAGCTGATAATTTGGCTAAATTATGCGTTTGAGCCCAATGGTTACAAATGAAAGAGTTGAATTCAGCAGATTTATTTGCTGCTGCTGAAAATTCTTGGTAGCAGGAATTCAGACCTCCTCCTTTAGGGAGCAAATCGAGGGGTGATGTTGTGCCCACAGGTATTTATGTGGACCAAACCTCACCGTTACAGCAAATAATGTGATGCATCAGTGACTCAGTGGGAGGTTTTACTGATCAATTAGGGACTAGCTACTGGGGGCGAAGGGCCTAAAGCAGCCCCTGAGGTGCTTTGAGCCCCAGGTAGTCATTACCTGAGTGTAAAGACCAATAAAGGGGAAATGATTGCTATTATAGAACATGTGAAGGATGTGGGGCGGATGACTCTGGATCAGGCAGGGTGTAATGTGCTCATCCCAAACATGCACTTTGAGCATCCCCGATGCAGCCCAGCTGCTGTGATGGTGTAAAATATCTCCCTTTCCCAGCAGCGTTGGGGTGTGATTGGCAGCAAGTCTCCACCGAGCGTGGGCGTCCTCCCGTGCACACCAGTCATAGGACGTGAAGGGGGAGTTTTTGTAATTTATTTAATTTTTTTTATAAATAGATAGGCTGTGACAAATAACACCGCCTCTTCAAGAAGCTCCTTCGTAGCAGCAAACAGACCTCTGCTGGGTTTATCAGTGGCAGAACCTCCTTTCCTAAAGGAAATAATACTTTTGGTGAAGATGATTTGGTTGATAATGCAATAGCTTAGAGGGGCAAAAAAGCTGCAGATGCTGTGGCAGGAGCAGAGCTGCTTCCAGCAGCCCTGGGCATGGGGCAACACTGCATCAGGCGTGTTTCACAGGGCCAGGCATGAAAGCAAGAGGAGAGCTGAAAGAAATGCTGTAAATGGTGAAAAATAACAGAATAAATAATCAAATAAAATCAAATCCATGCAACAGAAACACCACACTTTGTCTTGAAACGACAGTTGGTAATTGCCAAAACACAGACCTTTTAGCCTTAGGCTAAAAAAAAAGCCAAAACAAACCCCCAAAAAATCCATAAAGAATTTAATTTATATTTAGAAACCAAAATGTTTCAGGCAAACAGCATGCAAATTGCTCAAGCCCTTGTGTCGTTCCCCACCTCTACACTGTGCTGACTCTTAAGTTACACTGCTAAGGAGCATATCCCCGTTTTTACAACTCTGGCATAAAGGCAGGCAAAGGGGAGGGAAAAAACCCAACCCCCCAAAAAACCCAAAACAAAGGACGTGTGAGGGCTTTCATTTATTTTGATAATCCTCCTCCTGCTCCACAGCATTTTGCTGTCTTTGTCAAAGTGAATGACAACAATTTGGCCAACTCTCTCTGAGCTGCACTCAACAGTGACAGGCAAATTATCAGAGGCCCTGCACTCCTTATTATCAGAGGAGAAGTCATCAGGAGGACGTGCGGAGGATCCCTCTCCCCTGTCACTATTTGTCAGTGGGACAAGGGCCACTGCTATGGGTAGCTGACAGGTAATTTCAACAATAACAATTACTCCTATTACTGGTGTCATAAACAATTCGCCCAAGGCATGACAATAGCAAAGCTTTATAATTCAATGCCATATAAATAAATGCCAGCAGGTAACAAGTAATTTAGCTCCAATCAGGCCTTGGCCCTGGCACTAATATTGTTATTGCAAGAAAATGGAAAATTGAAAAAATTCAATATGTTAATGAATTAAGAGGGGTTCAAAGGCTAAGGGAGGGAAGACATGATCCAGAATGGGGGGAAGGAAGAAAACAAAAACAAAAGATACAAAATTATGCTTTCAGAACCAGCACAAATACATGTTCATATGACCTTATAACTAGTTTTTGATATAAAACATGGTCTTGTTATGCGGCTTTTCAGGTTAGGGCAAAAGGCATGCAGTAACCTGAGCCCCACCCCTTGCCTACCTCCACCAACCACGCTGTGAACGACATGCATGAAAAAATAAACTTAATTTAATGGTTTTATTAAAAACAAAATAATATTTGAAATTTCATGCAAGACACAGATTTACCAAAGATTAAAGGTTTATTTACAACTCCACTGCCTTATTGTCCACTTCTTGCATACTTTAATCTTTTTAAAACAAGCTTTGTTAAATCATTGATTCTCTATTTGTCAAGAAGAAGGATTTTATTGCACTTTTTCTCTCCCCAAATGCCCTCCATAGGCCACAACACCCTAACTCTTCTACAAAAATGATGATCAGCAGCAAGCAAGCTAAAGACCAATATCTTCAAGTCCAACTTCTTGATCAACCCAATTTGCAATTTTACTATTTGTCCAGTGAGACAATGTGGCATCAGGCTGACAGCAGTAAAAGAATTTGAAAATCTCTAATTAGGAGAGCTGCGGAGCAATTAACGCATGTCAAATTTCACTTCATCAAGTGCCACTCTAATTTTCCCACTAAAAATTAATGGACTTTTTTTTGGTGTGTGTGTCTGTGTCTCTGTGTGTGTGTGTGTGTGTGTGTGTGTGTCCCCTCAAGGCAATGTTGATTCAAATCTGCTCAAGATGCAGTGTTGCACAGCTAAGCATCTTCTTGATTACAACCCGACACACTTCTAACTGCTTTCATTCTCACTGCCACAGATACTTTGTCAACAGTCAAATTACGCCATGCTGATAACAATGCATAATGGTCTTCCTCAACGGAGGCTCCTGTCATTGAGCAGCCTTTCATAAAAACCCACCGGTTTCTTCTCTGGGAAATAGATCTGGATGAAAGGAATTGGGCTTTTGTTTTCAGCCATGGTTGCAATGTAATTTTCTTTTTCTTTTCCCATTTCTTCTTCTTCTCCTCATGCTATAATTTATTTATTTTTGTACTCACCTGAAATTACGACAGGGAACTGTTTGAAGAGTGATACAGAATGGAAAATATTTATAGTCACTGTTTATACAGGCTTTGCTTTAACTACTTTGCTCGAAGACATTTTCAAGAGCAACATCCTCCTTCCAGTACCACTCTTCTATTTTTTTTTTTTCCTTTTCTTTCTAAAGGTGCAGGGTAGCATCCCACAGTCTTTGCATAAGCACAAGCCCCACTGACGTCAATGGGAGTTTTTCTGGGGCGAGGATTGAGCGCCTTGGCCCACTGCTATAAACACATTGGGACTTTCGTTTTTAATGGATGGTATTTAGATTCTGTGTGGGGATTGTTTAACACTCAAACATTGCAGGGCACACAAGACAAATTGTCTTTTTGTCAGAGCTGCATGAGGGCAGGAGAGAAGCATTGAGCTATCACAGGGAGTTTTTACCTTCCACTCACTGCTTCCTGATCCCCACCTCCCTTTTCCTGGGAGATCAATAACAGCAAAAGTCAGAGGGTGTCATGGGGCAGGATTTCCAACAAGCAGAAGTGGAATTAATAAGAATAGCATGCTTCAGAGATACTAATATTTTTTGCCTGTGAGTTTCAGAGCTGAAATATAGCTGTCTGCTCCTTTGGAGAGAAGGGTTAGCACCCACAGCCCTGTCTGTAAATGGGCTTATCGCTGCCAGCCACCTCAATGACGTGGGTAGGGTATATAACCCTTGGTGTGTGCATGTCTGCTTACACTATAAAACAAAGCCAAAACCACACATTGCCTTTAATCTGAGCCGTCTTTCCATCAATATCTTATTTCTTGCCCCAGATAAATGACTGACGTTGCAGTGCCTGTTAACATGGCTCCACTCCTCTCAATAATTTTCTACATCCTCTCCAACTATATGCACCCCCACCTGAAGGTATTTACATTTTGCAATTAACTCTGTCTGGCCTACTGAGAAATGTGAATTTCAGGGTATTTGGTTCCTAAATTCTGGATATTCCTCTCTTTGTGTCCTCCACCTAGGATGGAGAAATGAGACTTCTAATGACACAGACCAGTGCACATACAGTCCACGAGCATCCCCAGACCAACAGCATGGCAGCCACTGGGCATACAGGTTAGTACATGTGTAAATGCACTTCTTTTTTTTTTTCCAAGTCCTTCCCTAAACTTATTATTTTTATTTTTTTTCCTAAACAAAGCATCAATTATATACTTTGCCTCAACAACCTCTGCTTTTTTTATAAGGGGACGTCCTCCCCCTCCTCAAAAAACGCTGCCATAAAAAAAATAGGCAAGGCCATAATTTAAAGAGAGAAAAATGTGATTATATAACACATCCTGCAGTAATCAATTTTACCTCCAATATCTGCTTTTGTTTTCAAAATGCTAAATAAACAATACATAATGCATCCCTCATCAGCCAAAACCATGAGGGCTCTGTGCTCAAATAACAGGAAACATATTCAATTTTCCTAACAGAAGACAGTTCATTAAGCTGTGCCACATCAAATAAAACTTTAATTTCTCCAGCATCAGAGTCGCAATGAAAGCAATTGAGGAAGATGAGCCATATGGTACTTCTATCAGCAAACACATATTGCTCATTCCCCCAAAGTTTTCTAATTCTGCTCCCCAGACCTGTGTAATATAGATAATGTGCTCTGAGCGCAGCAACCATGAGCTATCTGGTGTACACTTCTAATACTGTATTTAATGGGAAATAATGAATCATAAAAGCCTGCAGAAGACGGCTTTTGCTAACCTAAATCTCAGCTGTAATTTCATTGTTCTGTGCCTAAGATGCTGTTTGCCCTTTTCAAACAGCAGCAGTTGAACATAATTATGCTGCTACAAACCTAGGCTGAAAAAAGAAAGCCTTCCTAATAGAACCAAGTTTTTTATTAACTCTTGAAATCCTGAGCTTGGGGCAACTGCAAGCAGTGAGCTGCCTGTTAGGTTTTAGGGTTCATTAAAGCACATGTACATGTATATCTTGATTTCCAGCGTGCAGCCCCACAAATTAAATTGATGATTCCCACATCGGGCCAAAATGCAACAGGAGACGGCTGTGAAAAATTAGGAAATCTTCTAGACATCGGGAAATCCGACACTTGTCTGCTCTAGCATCTGTAAGTGCCAAAGAAAGAGGGGAATTTTTTTCCTTAAAGGTAAGACTATTTTTCTTCTTCTTGCTGGATATAAAAATTGTGGTTAGTGCCTGGAGTAAAGGGCCCTCTAAACTTTAGAGTGTTTACCCTCCATTTATAAATCCAAAATGATCTATTTAATGATATCATAAGGTTAAAAGTTAAACAGCACTGTATTTTCTCTGCCTTTTTCTCCTCTGCCTTCTGGAAAGGCAGGTTTGCCCATCTCTGAGAGATGATCAGTCGGGATTATTTTCTGAAGCAGCCTATAGGTAAAGAGGCATCCATACATTCACACAGGAGGATTCATAAAGGCAAGGACGAGAAGATAAAGGTATTATTTTGACATGATGACCCCTGGAAAATGTCTTTGACTCATCCCAAGTAAGCCTCTCTTTTTCCTTCCTCCACCCTCTCCCCCTCCCCTCAAAATGCAGGGCTAATTTAAAACATTTTCTAGATATGGTACTTATATATATTGAAAACATATTTTAGTGACTGTATTTGTTTTGGCAATATATAAACCACCCCCCCCAATTAAATTAAAAAGAGCGACTTTTAAAAGTTAAAGGTTGCCTTTTAAAAGCTTATTAAAATCAGTATGTTAGATGTTTGTCTTTGAATTAGCTCCGAGGCTTGATTGCTTTCATTAAAGCTGCCTATTTGGGTGCTGCTTGGTGAATGTTCAAGTCTGGATTTTTTTCCCCTCTTACCCACCCCGCAGCCCTGAGCTGCTTCTTACTACTTGTCAACTTGGATTTTCCCTCCAAATTTGAAAGCGAAACTTGGATTTTTTTTTTTTTTGAGAGGCAACAGCCACCCCCACCCTGCCTTCCCCTTTGCAAAATATCACAACCAAAATCACCAGCAACCCGAGTCAGAGAGAGACCAACAGGTAATACATATACTAAATATATATATATATATATATATATACAAAAATTCCTTTTAAAATGACACACCCAAAATACCCATCATGACCAAACCGACACCCCTAGAAAACCCACCCCAAGCCACCAAAAAACTCCAAGCTATCACATTGCTCATAGCCCATGAATGCCTTAAAAAACAAATGTTTAAACAGGTTTTCTTTTTTTTTTGAAGCGGCAGAAAACCTCTGCATGCTCCAATGGGTTACAATAACAATGCTCTATTGCAATGTAAAACAAGCTGGAGGAGAAAAAGGTGCTTTTTGTTACCATTTTATCAAAGCTGTTCATCTTCTAGCTGCAGGCAGCATTTTGCTGGAATTGCAGATATTTCTCTGTCCGGGCTCCTTTGTTTGTGCATCTCATTTGCATATATTTATCTCCAGCTGAGGGTGCTTTCAGCTCATTAAGGCCTCCCCTCACATTATTTCATAAGCCAGCTGCTAGGAGGGATTTCACCTGTGGTGACTGAGAAAAGAGGGGTGAAAAAACCAAATTCTTCATTAAAAAAAAAAGAAAAAAAAAAGAAAAAAAAAAAAAAAAGAAAACAAAAAAACCAACAACCACGGAAATCTTCTGACTGTCTTCCTCTATAAATGGGCACCATTTGTGTTAAACAGCCTCTTGTCATGATAGATGCCTCCTGGGGTCAGGGGGGAAAGTTGATTTGAAGGTCAGCAGTAAAACAACAGACAAACCAGACGCCAAACTGGTTCTTTAGCTGTCGGTGGGAGCAGTGGTACAACCAGGTCTTGAACCTTTTTCAACCTCTAATAAAACAGGGGAAGAATCTGAAGTGGAGCAACCAGGCCCCAGAGAGAAAAAGAAAAAAAAACCAGCCCACAAATAATATCAATATCGAGCAGCAATGGGAAACAACAGGGCAGCTCTCAGCATTACGGCACTCTGCTATTGTTTCAAGAGCTGGGGAATTAATTCCACTTATTTATTTAAGGCGTGTCAACTCTCTGCCTAAACCTGTTTCAGTGTCAAGATGAATAAAACTTTTATGGCTCATAAAATAGGGCCATTCATCTCCATGGTCTTTGTGGTGCCTGGGTTGTTGGGGTTTTTTTCCCCCCTTTCCTCCTGGTAGGCTGAGCTGGGCCAAAATCTCTGTGTCCCATTGCTACCAACTCACTCACAGGAGAAAAGAAAATTTGGACAGGGCATCTCAAGCTAAACTTCTGGGTTTGATTAGAAATTGTAAATGTTAATTCATCTTAATCATGTGCAAACACCCCATCGCCTCTATTTCCCCAGCCTAAAACTTACAATGAATTTACATCATCTATATGGAGTTTGGACCAACAGGCAATAAAATACAATAAAGCTTGCTTTTTATCAGGACACACACACAAAAAATCCCATTAATTATGGTTCATGACTACTCTAAACCAAATGTTCAAATAGTAGTTGGAAATGATGCATAAAATCTCAGCATGTTCTGATAGGTTATAGAGTCAGTGGTTTATTGCAATGTAAAACAAGCCACAGGAAGAGAGGGTGGTTTTGTTTACCATTTTCATCAGAGCTGTTCATCATGTTGATATACTTATGCTATATTGTGATCCTTACATACGTTGTATTTCATATATTTATTTTCCAGGTTGTTGTCTCTTTTGCTGCCTTTGCCTCTGAGAAGTTGAATAAATGCTCTGGGCCTTTTCAAGTATTTTCTCATCTGCACTGAATTTCCACCGACAAACCAACTGATAGATACAGACCTAAGAAATATTAATTATCATTGTGTAAGAGTTTTTTTTTAAACTTAATCTGAGGCAGTTAGTTCCTGAATAAACACAGACTAAGTAACCTACCTCCTCAAAAGGTAATCAGACTTAAAAGGTGCTGTTTGGTTCTATCCAAAAAAAGCACAACTTGATTCACTTTCATTTCTTCCCTTTTGCCCTGGAAAACATTTTATAATATCCAAATAACTTTTATTTTCTCCCCATGCCAAACCTGGGGCCTCTGTTGGTTGTTGCTGTCCTTTTCCCCCACCTTCCCTAAATCTTTAACCCGGCTTCTCATTTTTCTTTGCCTCTAATCTAATCACTAATTCCTTGGCTTGGCCAAATAGTTAAAAATGTTAAGTGCTGCTCACAATTCCTGCTGCCTCCCCCACGTATCTGTCTCTGTTTATGGAACAGGCCCTGGTTTCCTCCTGCTCTTGTTCAGCTGTAGGTCTGCAGGTCAGGAGACTGTAAATACACACAGTGCTGCCCCAACCCATAAATCTGAGCAAAGGGCAGCCTTATATATTCAGATAAGGGATGTAAGGGAAAGGCGGGGCTGGGGGGAGCAGGGGGCAGGAAGAGAAAAAAAAATGCAAGAACGGAACCAGGAGACTGTGGTGAAGGAGGTTCTTGGCCAAACCCTGAACCCAAGCTGCATACCCTGCTACCTTGCAGGATGCTCCAGCCAGAGATGAATCAGAAATATTCACCCCTCTTTCCATCCCACCTTGTTTATACATAAATCATTAGAAAAAACATTTTATTACCTTTGGGGCAAAGAAATTAAACACGAGATTTCAATGGCTTTCTCTCCTCCAAACCCTTGTTGGTCTGTTTCCCGTCCTCCCCTCCACCCCCCCGTTTTATTTCTGAAGCTTTCAAGGGAACAGTCCCCCTGTTATTGCTTCTCAGTTCCAAGGTCTTAGAATAAATAACATTGTTATTACTCACTTCACCAATTTCCAAGAAGAAATATTGCTGCAGCAAATGCAAGCAGCACTAATATTTGCAAAGTGATAAATGGATTGTTACATACCTTCCCGTGTGTGTGGCCTCCAGCCATCCTCCGGCCGGCTACATCCCTCCTTGGGGTGGGAGGGAGGCTGCCTTTGAACTTAGCAGGGTCCAGACACTTGCATTGCACCAGAGCCTGCCCCAAGTCCCCTCCCTCGCTCTCCGATAGAGAGATAATTTTTAATAGACCATGCCAGAGATGGTACCAGGACTGGAGGAGAGTGGGAGCCAAGTGAAGATGCTTTTGGCACACAAACAGTGTGTGGTGGGTTTTGTTAGAGTTGGGTGTTGCGGGAGAGGGGTGGGAGACTTGAGACGTCCCCGGGAGATAACTGCTGCCCCACTGCCCTCCCCAGCTCCTGCTCTGGTGCGGGTACCACATCCCCAGTGTCACAATGAGAGCCACCTGCTCTTCTCCAGCTTCCAGCAATGTGAAAAGTGGACAGAAAAAGGCCTGCAGAGGAGAAAAATTTTTTTCGAGTTCTCCCCTCCCCACTCCGCTCCCCGAATGTCTCTAGTGCCTGAATGGGAACTGCAGTGGATACTTGAGATTCCAGGGATACAGGTTCTCAGTGGGGTGCAAACTGGAACGACACATTTCCAAACACCACCATTTTCACACTGCTCAATAAATTTCATTAATTCACGTGAAATTTTCAGCAAACTTTCTTAACCAAAGCTGGGGTTAAGGAGTTGCTAAGGCAGGGAGCAGCCTCCTGGCCTCCCTATCATCATATAATTTCTGAGCTTAAAAAGAGATGGCAATTGGAAAATTCACATGGAATAATTAAAGACCAATATAATTTTGAATTTCTTTTTTTCAGCAGCAATTTATATCTAGCTCTCAGACATGATTTGGGCTCCTTGATTTTATTAAAAAAAAATATCTCCAAATCAAATTATTCCTGGGCCGCAAGTCATACTGAAAAAAAACTCCACTCTGAATTTGTGGTAATTAGAAACAAACCAGCACATTTTCCTTCAGACCCACAAAGAGTAATTTGCTGACATTTCCTAGACTGAGTCCGTTGCATTTCCATGTCGTGGCTTTCGAGATAGGGCCTGGGAGGATTTGGTTGGGTGACCTGAATTTCTTGGTGTGATAAACACCCCCCAACAGGTTATTCAGGCAACAAAGGTGATGTCAAAGCTTTTTCTTCATGGGCAGAGCAAAGCTGCTCCAGAAGCATCATCCTCAATCCATACTGCTGGTGTGGCATTGCCTCTTTGGCTGGGGAACCACCAGGAGAAGGAATGAGACCACGTTGGTCATTTGTCCTCCCTGGCCTTTTCTCCTTCCCTTCTGAAGAGGCTGCCAGAAGCCTGAGAAGATACTTACCCATGTGTACAAGTCTCATGTGGAGGTTGAACACAACAGTACCAGCATCCATGTAGTGCCAGCTTGAGGTGTGATGAGGTGAAGAGTGAGTGCAAAGGGTTCAGCAACCTGGGGTGGAGGTGTTGGCATGGTGTGGCAGTGCTAGCATGTGAATACTATGCCCAAGGGGGTGGGGAAGCTGGGAGGTTGAAAGACTCAAGCTATTTATTAGGATGCTTTTTCCTAAGGGATACCTTGATTCATAAAAGAACGAACAGAGTTCAGGAATTGCAGGAAGAAAATTATTCAGAAACTGTGAATAGAGGTATGAAAGAGGCAATCAGAAGAGAGGACAAAAATATATCTGACAGGTAAGACTAGAAATTCCTTTGGGTAGGCTCTCATGCAAAATATATACAGTTCACTAGTAACAAAAACCAGATAGCCTGTATTGGTTTTTAATAAAAGAATTAATAGAATCATGGAATTAAAGAATCATTAAGATTGGAAAAGACCTCCAAGATCATCACCTTTACACGAACCATCCATGATACTGTCTCATATACATGTATGTTTATGCAGCTGTAAATAGACATGTGACTGTGTACATATATAAGGGCATGCATATATACCTATAATAAAAACTCAGTGTGCACCAAATGAAAAATAAAATGAGCTGCAAAATTATTTAAAGAAAAAAAGTGATGAAAGTGAGTGAGAGCTAGCACAGCAGTATGGTGAGGAGCTATCCCACTGCTTGGAAACATCCAGAAACCTTCTTAAGCATTTATCAGCTCCTTTCCTAGCTTTAGGAGAAGGGCTGGAATCCCAAAACCATGATTCTTCAGGCTATGCCTGTCAGGCAGGAAACCTTTTGAGAACAGCATTGCTTGTTCTCTGTTCTGCTTCCAGCCCCAGAAAACACACAGATAAGAAGAAAAATCAAAATAATTGAATATATACAAGACATCCATATTTGTATAAACAACAAGCTTTGAAAAGGAGAAAAAGAAACAGGTCTTAATTTTTTTTAGATTTCTTTTTCTCAAACGAGACAAAAAGAAAAAAAAAAAAAAAAAAAAAAAAAAAAAAAAAAAAAAAAAAAAAAAAAAAAGTCAGGCAGTTCTTATTTTATCCAGACCAGTTCATAAATCCCAAGTCATAAATCCACATGATATCCCAGGCTGCTGGATTTTGCATTTGGAGCTCTGAACGACTGATAGCTGAAAGATTTATAAAATCCCAGGTAGCCGGAGTGCTCCCTATTGGCTCCACATCTGAGAGGTCCTTGCATCCTGCTTAGCCCAGAAAGCTCGATGTATGGGATATATTGTGCTCAAGGATCAGTGTACCCCCAACCTGCTCTTTTCAGATGCGATGAAGGCTAAAAATTTGATCATGTGAGGTGGATGGGCCCTGTTTAGGGACTTTTCTGCACAGGCATGGGGACAGCCACAAGCTGGGGCTGCCCAAAGGCTGCTGCCACCTTCTGCAAAACTACACCGTGGTCTGTGTTGCAGACGCATTATTTATCTTGTGTGGTAGACCTGACCATAAACCGCAGAAGTGTTTCAGCTGCTTTGAATATATGCTTAATTTTATTCCTTGTAATATCATTGAATAGGAGTGACTGCTCAGTAAGAACAGGGGATCATCACTAGGCCAGAAGATGATGATACTTAGAGGTGAACACGGCCAGCCCCTTGCAAAAAAAAATGGTACTTGAGATGCCTCAGATAAAGTACAGGTTACAAAATTCAGCTGTCGAAGCATCAAGCTAGCATTTCCCAAAGAGCGCTGAAAGATGATGATGTGAGGTTTTTCTCATCAGTTGAGTGGATGTGACACATGTGACCACGTGTATTGGGGTGAAGGTTCCTCAAAACAGACCCTCTGAAGACTGATTTGTGCTATTTGGCTGCATACACAGGATGCTGAAAAGATGTTTAAATCCTTCTTTCCCTTACTTTGCTCTATCCTTCCTCAACAGCCTTATTTGAACCTAATACTTTCCTCCAGACTTGTAATGACAGACATTTTTAATATGCTTCTGTTGAATTAATAAAAAGATTTTAAAAATCCCTCTTCTGCAGTTAAAAGATTTGTTTTATAGCTGTAACTAACATCGTTGTTACTGAGAAATTAAGTGATTTGCTTTATGTTTCATATATTTTTATTCATGAGTCTGAGTATATTGAAATCCATGAGGAAAATTCTCCTTCACCCTCCTGAAGGCAGATGTGGAATCAACCTGAGCTCTGCTTGTTTGGAGTTCTATTAGAAATACATTGTCCAGATGAATTTAGATAATTGTTATTGTGTTGTCGGTCTGACTTCAGTGGCTTGGCTTGCACACTACAGAGCTGCTTCTTCCCCATCCAAATCCTTGCCTTCACTAGAAACACGACTCATTTAAGAGACCAAACTAAACCAGACACAAACAGACCAAAGCATTTACAGGAGGAGTAAGTCAAACTCATGTTTGGAGAGGTTTTTCTTAGTTATTCTTGAAATCTGAAGCTTTCCCAAGCCTGTTGGTGTCTCTCATAGGGTATTCCCCTCTTCCCAAGCAGAACATATTTCTTTCTAAACTTTGAACTCCTGTGGACTGTATTTATGCCATATTTCATCATTTCTTCCTGCTTCCTTACCTTTTATTTCTCTTTCAGCTGAGTTTGAGATATCCTCAACTCACATGTCTGGAGTGCAACATCATGACCAGGGATGGGCTGCCTGCTCTGTCCACCTAGCTGTGGGTGGACTATCACCTCATCCAGCCTGGCTCTACAGGTCGGGTGACCCTGTCCTGCTTCAGGAGGGTGAATTTGCTATGTTTTACCTCTTTGGCATTTCTAGCACCTCTGACAATGGCATTTGGTGGTCCATAGACACTGATTTTGGGAGCTTTGCTCCCAGATATGCCTAAGTCCCCTGATTTTATAATTTTGAAATGCTCAGATGGGCTTTGCTGGTTGCTCATTAAGAAGAATGGGCTGAAATGAATCCCCTGGTGGAGAAGAACTACCAGAGCAGGGTGAAGGGCAAACATGCACTTGTGTTTATTGATCATCCCCTTCAGTCTGCATTACATTTGCGGTGCCTTTGGAAGCAGGAGGTTTCTTTTTCTTTCCAACAAGAGATTTAGGATATAGAACCTGATCAAATATTATGTTTTGCATTTTTAAATGTGCAAGTCAGCCTAAAGTATCCTTTTATTAAAAATATCTACAGAAGCTCTTTTCTTGTAATTCTTGTAACCATTTCACTAATTAAAAATGCTATACCACCACTTGTATTGAGCTATAGAAATGAAAGGTCAATAAATGAACAACACTTCATTTGTAAATAATACAGCTCTGTAATCAATTATCTAATTTTCACAGAAGACATATTAATCTACAAGCAAAGAATGGAGACATTTAGAGGATGTACAGAGGGGATCTTTGAATGTTGAATGTTCTTTAGCATGTGCTAAATAAAGAGTTTGGCAGAGTGAAAACATAGCACACAGCACTGACACTCCAGGGAGAGAGTCTTTAGGTCAAGTGATTTGTACCTTTGAAATAGCTCTCCATAGCACTGTAAAGGCTTTCTGTTGGTAACAGGGAGGTAGGTTAGCGTTATTTAAGATGTTAGTTGCAGCAGGGAAAATACTGCAAAATTAGGACAAAAAGTGATCTGCAAAGAAAAAGGTGCCTACTTTAATAGATGATTCAGCCCTATTTGCACTGCTGTTGCTTTCTGTCAGCACTGTGAAGTAAGTTTTCTTACCCCTAATTTTCCATAGAACCTGGCTGCTGGATGGCAGGTTGGAGATGAGTCACTCTTATGGAAGGAAGTGTGTGGCCAAGAGCCCTTGATACCCCAAGCACAAGCCAGGAAATGCTGCTCCAGGTAACACAGCATCCCCCTGAAGTCCATGCAGGATTGCTTCCTCTTCCATGGGTTACAGTGGGAATCCACGTAAGTTTTAAAAATGTAACAGTTTCTGGGTGTCGGAGATCCTGTGCATGACTTCTAAACATCATCAGGGAAAATTACAAGAAGATCCTTTCCCTAATGTAAAAATCAGCTTAGGTTTTCCATCAAATGGAAAGGAGAGGCTCTTGCCACCTCTGGTGGGAGCTGGGTCACCCTGCATGCTTGTGTACTGAATTTGACAATACAGAGGTGGTAGAAAAGCAGGGGATGAATGGAATTTAATTCTCACTTTGCCTGTTTCATTTGCTTGTTTGCATTGGATTTGCAGTACCTCCATCCCATGCCTGCTGCTGATTTCCAGCTTTAAAATTTCTATCAAATACATGTTGGGACTTGGGGGAAAAACACCTCACCCCACAACCCCCAACTCTCCACACAGCCAGTTCTCATCATTCTACTGATTTAATCCCATCCCCAGTCTTGCCCTCCTCTATCCATGGCTGTGTGGGAGAAGCGAGGAGTGGGGTGATGGGAGCAGCCCCACCAATGTGAGCCCATGCACAAGGGAAGGTCTTCCTCCCATCCCCTTTGTCACAGTTCCCTCTTCCCTCCTCCCACACTTCCTGCCAGCCAAATACATTGCCTAGGCCAGGAGAAGGAGGTCAAAAAAAGAAAGGGAAAAAAAAAAAAGAAAAGAGATAATTGTTTTCAGCAGACTTCACAAGCCAAAGTGGACCTGGGAAGGGTGGAAGTTGGGGAGAAGATGCAATCTGGCATCAGTGTGACTTAAGGTTGACTCTAATGTTTTGCTTCACTCCCCTCTGTACTCTTCTCACAAACAGATAATACACACCTGCCACGTGCTGATTAAGCAAGGCATTATCCCAGCTCCCACCCAGATGACCAGGGGAGACCAGAGCAAAGAACCAAGACCACCACCACCACCGGTGTGAAGGAGGAGAGGGCAAGCCAGGGATTTAGGGAGGCTTGATCCCCCTCTCTCCAGTTGGCTGATACCAAGGTTAAATACCAACATCCTCATGAAAACCTTTTCTGGCTTGCACAGCAAGAAAGCTGGTTATGGAATTGGTGCTGCTAAAGGAATGGTATGTAATGAGGTGGCAAAGCAGGAGCCCTGTCTGCCTCATAATGGATATTGCAGTATGAAAATTTTCACTTCTTTAAGAACAAATCATAGGTTCGGATGGAAAAAAACAACAAACCTCTAAGTCTTAAATATTTCCAGGTTTGCTCACCCCCATGGGTTTGGTGCACTCTGTAGCTGCTTGACCTGCAGGGCTGTTCAAAGCCCTCTACAAGTCTGTGTGCCAAAATAAATGTTACTTTACCATCAAGTAGGCAGAAGAATGAAAACTGTAAGATGTGTGATTGAGAAAAAAAGAGCCAGAACAGGAAAATCCCTTTCTTCTATTTTAAAAGTCCTGGATGATCAAGGCTGCTCTGTTCACTCTGATTTAATCAGTTTGCAGATACCCAAATACACATCCAGCCATGGAAAGTGCTCTCCCTTTGATTCCAACAAAATCCTTTCTAATTCTCTTTAAATGTTCCAGGGCTTTAGATCTTTTTTTTTTTTTCCTTTTGTTTTTTTTTTTAAGTTTGCCTGTCTGTCTTTAAGTACTTGCTTTATTTCTATGCAGCCCAGTTACAGCTGTACATGGAAAGAGTATCTAGAAACCAGATCTGGTTTGCTTTAACCTTTATGCTATATAGAGTTAGACACTTTAACCTTCTTTACATTTACTTAGTTGCTTTAATATGATTTCTGTAACCCCTATACTTTCCTTTTTCCATATAACTTATTAAATATTTATAATACAGTAGCCCGTACACATCACATAGGTTGGACTTTTATTACATTAGGCTCAACATAGCTATCTAGTAAATCAGAAGTCGTGTCTCTCCTAAAAGTAAAAAACCCAGTATTTTTCAGCTGAGCTTGGACTGAATTTATGAGGGACCACCTCAAAAAAAGCTATGATGATTAAAACAATAGATAGGCTTGTTTAACCAGAAAATAATAAAGCACTGGATCTGCAATGCTTACCCTGGGTAGGAGCAACAGGACATGAATAACAGGCTTGGGAGTCCAGTGCAGCAGCTATGGGTAATGGTGATTGCTTATGCTAAGGCATGGTCAGCAGCTCTTGCATGTTGAAATATCATGAGAATGCTGCTGTTTCTTCCATCACTGCTTCTCCATTCTCTCCCTCCCCTTGCTAAGCCATGGCTGCATGTGATTTCTCCCCAGCATGAGCCTGCATCCCTTGCTACTGCACTGATGCCTCATGCACCCCATCCCAGTATGGTGTGGGCTGCCCAGGTCTGAAAAAACACCTCCCTAGCTCAGTCACCTCAGTGGTGGTGCCTCAAGGGTAAGATCTCTAGCACCTGGACTCTTCTGTCCTCAGGTAGATTTGGAGAGATGTGGGTTCCCAAGTTTAGAAAGAAATACCTCTTTCAGGCTTCCTTCCCAAAGTGATCATTTTTGCAGCTAATATTCCTTCATGCACTGTCTGTTATCCCATTATTAAAGAGCAGCTTTCCAACAACTGGGGAAGAAATAAACTTCCCACTCTGCGATGCTTCCTTTACCCAACTCAGAAGCAGGAACCAAGTGGCTGGATCTGAGGGTGGGTGCCCCTCACCCACCTTCCCGCAGACAAACTTTGTGTGGAATGAAAAATGGAGGTTTGTGTTTCAGTAGATATCGGCCATTTGAAAACTTTTCAAGACTTTCACATGTTGGAACTTCTGACCACATTGCCATATGGATTGGTGGCATATGATTTGATGCACACAGCACTGCTGTTCCTGCGTCACCACCTTCCCCTTCCATGACGGGGCCAGCCATCCTACAGGGATGAATTCACTTTAGGGTGGTCCTTCACATGTTTTTGCACTTTCTCCAGCTCAGTGCTGCAGCTTACTCCAGTCACTCACAGCATTTATGCTCCCAACCAGCCAGGTACAGGCAACAAAATATGCACAGAAACAAGTGGCCTCTTCTCCATCCCACGCATGTTTGTTTTTTCCTTCCTCGTTCAAAAGTTTCCACTGGAAGCATTTAGAAGCAAACAGAATGTGTATTCTGCTTCAGCTGGAAAGTTTTGGTTTATTTCTTTGTTGAAAACACTTCTAGCATATTTGACTTTTTTCTCTTTCTTCTCACATTCCACAACATTTTGAGTGCTAGGATGACAGACACTCATGAGGCTGCTGCTTCTTCCATTGCCATTCCTCCACTTAGTCCATCCCCTTGCTAAGCCATTGGCATATGACATTTCTACCCAACATGAGCTTGTGTCCCTTGCTGTTGCTTTGATGCCTCACTCATCTCACCCCAGTACCATGTGAGAGACACAGCTCTGAATAAAATCCCTCTTGAGTAAAATTTTTTTAAAACTTCTTTATTTTTTAAACTCCTATTCCTCTCCTTCCTCATTCTCCTTCCTTCTCTCTAGCTCCCTTAATTTTACCTTGCCTTTCCCACTTTGAAAAACCATATATGAATATATGGAACAGTATATTTGCCTCTTTGTGTGGTTTCCAAAATAAAACCAAGAATAATTGAAAAAGATGATGGAACACTTTATTTGGGAGGAAGGTAGGAGGAATTCTTCTTTTTCTCATCTTGGAAATTCTCTCTTAGATGCTGGGTTGGGTTTTTATTTCACTTACACCACAAAACATAAAGAAATTGCAGACCATGGTCCAGCTCCCCACATTTTTGCTTTGGACTGTCCAAACACTGCCCACAAACAGACCACAAGAGTACAAGACATTTCTGTCCAGGGGATTTAACACAATATTGATCTGGGAGAAACCTGTTATTTGCAGGTGAAGTTGTTCGGGTAAGCGACATATGCAGTTGCAAAAAAGAGGAGGTAGGCAGACTGGAGGGGATGGGGGGAAATAAATTACGATCTTTGCCAAGAATGACAATAAAAACAACTACAACAACAAACAACCAAGAATTCTCATCAACAGGACATCGAGGTGAGATGACACCAGGCAAGTCTAGTCTGCTGGAAGAGAGTCTTTCAGGCAAGATTTCTGTTGAAGTTAAGGATGAAATCTGCCTGCTTTGTCCAAGTCATATAATATTTTTATATAGGAAGCTGCCTCTGACTGTGCCTCAGGTGGCCCTGAACACTATGGGGGTCAGTGAGATGTCAGTGGTCTTCAGGGGACAGGATCTGAGGCTGGGGTGTGCCATGGGGGAGGTAGGCGGGTATCAGGAACAATGGGCATGAAGCCCTTGGAGGAGCAAGCAAGAGCTTCTGCTGACTTCAGCACACTTGCTCCAGCCATGAATAGTGCTGCTTCAGATAATCAGCAATAGGACAATATGACAGAAATAATTTTTTTTTTTAAAGACAAACAGTGCATTTTGATTCCCACCCTGCTTCCCCCTTCCACCTACTGGGCATGAAAAAGTGCTACCCAGGCACCTATTTCCCAGAGTCGTCTTTCTTCACTCATAACAAATACACTTCTTTTGCACTCATTTAAAACCAGTACCTCAACAGAAAAATCACAAGCTGAAGTTACAAGTAATAATACAGTAAGAAACCAGCCCTTTCCAGTCTTACAGGTTAAGAAAGACTTGTTGACACATTCGTGTCCAACACATGAACCTTGCTGCTCATGTTTTGCACCATCCAAGTGCCATATGTGAAGCTCTACTGTCTGTTTCCCTCTCCCTTTCTCCCCTCCCCTGCTTCTTTAAAATAATTTTGTCTGGTTTGAGGAAGAGGGAAGATGGGCAATCTTCCACTGAAATCTCCATTGACCATCTTGACACTAGATTTTCCTGCCAGACTCGTGACCCATCATATCCCATGGGATTGAGACCAATGTGAGTTTTTGGACTCTATTTGTCTCCAGCTTTTTGCTGTTATAGGTCATCGTTGTGTTACACTGCTCAGAGGTAATATATGGCACATGCTTGAACCTGACTGGAGAACACATTTCCATGGCATAATACACACAGAATAAACAGACACTCTGTTTTCCAAACCTTCGGGAGAGGCAGCTCCTATGAACTTAACATTTCTTTATTTTCACATACAAATCTCCCTTAGCTTTCATTCTGCCAAAGAACTTTTCTATCTTATGCACCCACATCCCCTGCAAAAAAAAGGTTAATGAGAAAGAGTCTATATGGTTAATGCATAACTCCTTTAAAATTTATCATATCCGGGGTTAAAAAAATAAAAGATCCCTTTTTTTAGCCTCCTTCAAAAAGGGATTTTATATCCAAAGGCACAAAGGTAATACTCTTTGAATTGTAGCTACAAAATTTTTCTTTTTTTTACCCAACAATGGTGAAAAGATGTGATTTTTGCATGCAAATAGGAAGAAAAAGCCTGAAGTCACCATGGGAACATGCTTAAGAAGTTGATTTATGTTTCATACTGAGCCTTACACCTGCAGTTCAAGCAAAACTCAACTTTGCTGCCCCACAGAGTCTAGTTTATTAGGTATCAAGGAGTCACAAGAAGCCATGTAATTAAAACTGTAATTAACTAGAAAAGGAAAGTGCCACCTGAGTTTTGAGAGGCTGTCAATTTTCTTTCCATTACAGCTTTCCTTCTGCTTCTTTTGTCTATAGGGTGCGTTTCCCCCTCATCTCGACAAAGAAAAACAAATTTGGGGTTTTTCTTCCTCTCTTTATTAACTAGAGAAGCCATTGAATTCTCTTATGTCTTTACTGTTGGGAAAAAATTGAGCCACTCAGTTTTGAGCTCGGATGCAGATTTCTCTCAGCAGCATTTGCAGCTGTGTTTGCCAACAAGGTATCAAGTGTGGTCCAGGCAGAAAAAAAGCCCTGAAATGTCCTACTGGCACAGGGTTAGCTGAATTCAAAGGCTATTTTAACAAAACATAATCAATGCCCTCTAAAAAGGGGATCGGAGGTGTCTTGTTAAAATGCATGACCTCGCTGCAGCGTGTGAGCCAAGCACGAGGCGTCCCTGGATCCAGCACGTCGCTCTGAAGGCTGCTGGATCCTGATGGAGACCACCACGGCATTTCTGCGGGCAGGGCAAGGCCACACGCAGCAGGACAAAAACGTGTCTGGGAGAAATACGGCGTGACATGATGAACTTTGTCAACCAGAGAATTTAAAAGTGAAAAGGGGCCCAATACCCTGGCCAAAAATAGTAAATCTCCCAAAGATTTGGGTGAGATGTGCAGCCAGTCCTGTCTTCCCTCTGTCTCATGCTCCCACTGGAAGTAAAGTCCTGGGAAATTAGAAAGAATATTAGAATAAACAGATAATTATTTTATAAGATTTAAAGAAAAAAAGACTTAGGTAAACTTGAAAGAAAGTAATAGTAAAACATAGTTTTAGGCAATTACTCTAAAAGTGTAAAATGGTGAGAACAAAGATAGGATCTATCCTAGGGTTCATTACAAGGGAGATTTATGAATATATAGAAAATTTTGCAGAGGAGATGTTTGTCTTAGACGGTGCATGAAAGGGGTGACTGACATTCTTTGTTTTCCATTTAACAGGTGACAATATCCCATCAAGTGAAATACCAGTCTGGAAAGGGAAGTTACTATTATAAAAAGCAATTTTGCTTTGGTGTCATTCTGATAGGCTTAGGCTTTTCCCCCCAGCTTTAATTATTTGTATCCTCTCCCCTCCTGAAATAGCACCAGCATGCAAGGCAAAGGTCTTGGGACCCTCTGGGTTTGAAGCCAGATCTCAATCAGCACTAATCTGGACAAGTGAGCCGGAGATACCTGCAGCAGATGACACACAGGGCTCAGCCTCTTACTCAGCTACAAGTCAGCAGGGGCACCCCCTGACCATCTGTGGTCTATAAATTACAGTAACACTGGCACACACTGCTTGTAAATCACCAAAGAACAGATTTTACCTTATGACACATTACACGAAACCTGTTGGATATTCCAATAAACCCCCATAAACCATCCGATATAAACTCTGGATTATGTTTCTTTGTGGAGCAGGAGAAAAACCTGCACTTTTCCACACTTTCCAAAAACTTACGGGTGAAATGAAGATGTGGTCTGATCTATGTCATGTGTTTATGCACCATGGTTTGTTACAAATGAGATTTCCTCCTTTGTGCCATCACTATTACCATAAATATTTCCCTTTCCAAGAGTGCATCAGCCTTGAGGTGATCAGGGTTGCCATTCTTCTGAAAAAAAAGAAGCCACTACTCATTTGAAAAATGCAGTTTTATATGAGCACGCATGACTTATATTCCATCCTTGCTGCACCAAGCACAGGTAGATTATTAACAGGAGAGGCTCACCCATGTCCTTTTGTTTTGGAGGAGCAAGAAGATCCAACACATGAATTCAAGCCTTTGGATATCTCTTACTTGACATGATGGAACTCATGACGGCAAGGAGATAGTATGAGCAGATGTTGTGTCTTCCTGCAGTACATGGCTGGTTGGGACCACAGACACTCTGCTGAGAAATCTGGCACTTGACTTGAAACTTTCTCCCAAGACCTGACAAAGACTGCTTTTGAGAATTATATCAGTGAGCGCTGCATTTAGCCTGTTGTCTAGTGTCCTGGCTTAGGGGACAGGCATCGCCAGAAAAAAGGCAGGAGCTTTTCCTAAAGTGGAGAGTGAAAAACCCCTCCCTCTCAGTTTACTATAATTTGGAATTTAAGAGGCTCTCAGGCAGAAAAGTATGGGTTTAGGAACAGCAGTTCTTTACTGATGTATCTACAAGACAAACAAGAACATCAACTATATATAAAAAAAACCAAAAACAAACCAAAGAAACAATGATAAGACAGAACGAAATTCAGTCCCTTTTTCCAGTCACAGACATTCTTCTCCTCCACGTGGTCCCGGTGGGGAGCAGGGCAGGCCCCTCACAGCTGTGGAGCACAGCAGGAGCAAGGAGACGAGGTAGCAGGGCTGTGTCCCAGTTGGGAGAAGGGAGAAGGAAAACGCCGCTCACCGCACTTGGGTCCCAGTGTTCAGCTCTGTTTTCAGGAGCAGGAGGTGGTAGCAGTGCAGCGGGGGGGAGTCCAGAGAAGATTTGAACCGCAGAGAAGAAAAAAGAAACCTCTTTCCTCTGCATTCCAGCCAGCGAGTGTCCCCCCAGGGAGGAGAAATCAACCCAACCCCCCCAACCACCAGCAATCAAAGTCAGCCAGCCCCCCATCCTTTATCTTGAGCAATTAACAACTCCAGTGCCGCCCTGCTAGGCTTTTAACATGATAATGGGAAAAATTCTCAGCTTTTTTTACCAAGGGAAAGAGTAGATCTACCCACCCCCAACCCCCAATATCTAGGGAAAAAATAATTTGTAAAATAAATTATTCAGAATTTGGGGCATAGGCCAAGTGAACACTCTGATAAATGTTATTTGACCAGCTTTTTTGCTGACCACGAACATCTGTGGGCTGTAGTGTAGATGGCCTGCAAAGCTGTGTCACGACTTCTTGGCAGGTTTGTTGGTTAAGCTGAAATCCCAGGAAGCAGAGGACACACACTTAATCTCATAGGGTGACTGCAATCAAACTGGTAAAATATTCCCCTCCTCATGGAGACAGGCAACCAAGGCAACAATATCTGCCTCCCCCAGTGGCAATGGGATGAACTCAACGGTCTGTAAACATCAGAGAATCTACATCTGCAAGAGCAATCCAAGAGAAACTACCCTCCCCGACTCCTTCCACTTGTGAGCATGGAGTTAATTATTGCGCATACCAGGACCACCAGCATTGCATGATCCCAGTGTTACCCAGGAAGGCAGCACCTGACTGTGACATTTTGAACAGTCTCAGGAGCAATTTTCAACTCACCAGAAGTGTAAATTTGTAGCATTTATTGAATCTAGCTTGGGCCTGTCTAGTTAGTTTAGTTTCAGAAAAATTGGTGAATAAAATAAAGTTGACTTTTAAATATGTTTTACTCAGAAGAAAGCCCACTTCTATTTGAATGCTACATTAAATTTTCCTGGAGGGAAAAAGAGATAGTTTAATATAGAAATATTATTAATCTTTACCAGCTCAGAAAAACACTCCATGAATTTCAGTCAGGGAGTTTTTACTTTGTAAACTTTTAAATTTAGAAGTAATGTAGAAGGAGCACTTTTGCAGTGCTTTTCCATCCAGCAAGTGAACCAAAATGCCACAGTGAGACAGTGGAAAGCCCTAAATCAGGTCTGGGCATCATGGCAGCGAGGCTGTACTGGGCTCATCCATGAAAATGCCCCCACTGGGTGTTCCCAACCATTCAGACTCCTCCTTTACCTTTCCACTGCCTTCTCCAGCAGTCCCTTTCTGTGCACTATGACAAGAAGAAGTGATAGTGCTATTGCTGATTTTTAACAAGATTTGGAAAGCATTCAAGTGCCTGACTAAGTGGTTGGAAACAAGGAAGCAGAAGGATGTTTTGGCATCCTGCAATGTGTACACGAAGAGCACAGACACAAACACATTGAATACACATACTGTAAAACAAGATAACAAGGAAAGTACAAACTAATAAAAGCCTATAAAAACATTGTGGAGGCTATTGCCTGCATGCCTATGTATTTAAAAAACAAATATTTCATGTGAACGTGCAATTCAAACATGACTGATCACAGATATAACTTTCAGCAACCTTTAAATGCATAATGCCATCCTGTAATTAATGTAGCCTATCCTGAAATTTGAGGGATTTATTGATACTGGCAGAAAGATTTGCAAACAACTTGGGGAAGTTCATGACATACCTTTTGTCTCAAAGGATTTAATTCTTTTTTTTTTCTTTTTTTTTTCCCCCTAGCTACCATCAATAATTTCATTCAGAGACTTGACCATGTGACGACAAATGCTGTTGGAAATCCTCAGCAGAAAGTTTGAAGAAAGTACCAGCATGGAGAAAGAGCCTCATTGTGCTTTTATTTGTTTTGTTCTCTTTCACTTGCAGTGAAATATATATAACCATGTCCAAGGGGATTGCTTTTGAGGTCTGCAATAAATAAATTAAAAATAAAAAAAAAAAAAAAAAAAGCAGGCCATAGGCATAGAAAGCTGCAAAAGGATTTTGCATAAGTTTTCCAGGAAAATCTATGGCCATCCCATTACCTCCTGCCTGAGCTCAAGACAGGCCCCAGCGCTGGAATGTTATCTATGTTATCTATTGGTACAACAAGACACACATGTATGAAGGTAATACAACCTCTATAAGGCAAACTAACACAGTTGGGTGAAAAAATGTTTGCATAAAGCCCTTTTGTGGAGGAATGTGGGAATGGAGGAATTTTCACCTTGGGAAAGGTGCTGGTTTGAGGGCTTGACAAGGAATGAGACAAATCCCAATATTGTGGTGCATGTTCCTCATGTTCTACAATCACTGCAACTGCAAAACTTGTCCATGACCCTACAGACATGTCTTTGAAATTTCTGCAATGACAAGGATGAGAAATATCCTATCATTTTTCTAGAGAGAGTTTCAAGACCTGAGGTCTACACAGTGCCAGCACACAGTCACAGAATCCAAAGCATCAGATGGCTGGCTATTCTGCTGTGACCAAGCTGCATCTAAGTAGGTTAGTGGAGCGAGCTGGCACGTGTTCCCCCATGCCTGATCTTCACAGTTCTCCATGATTTCTCTCAATATCATAAATAATTTCTTATCAAGGTACTATTTTATTATCAGGCAGGTTTTTTGCCTGTGAATGTTTGTACACACACTCACAGGAATAAACATGGTAAGGTAAAAGAATAACATTTATTTTAGGAAATTTTTCAGAATTTTTTGTTGTTTGTTTTGTTATGCTTTGGTCTTTTAAAAAAATCATCTTTTTATCTTCTATTTTTTCCCTAGAGCCTAAATTTGAGGTACTCCTTTCACATGACACACAGATCAGTCATTTGCACAAAAAAGCCCTGTTGCATTCCCCTGAACCCAACATGTTTGCCTTCCGGTCAGAGATCTGACCAACAGGAAGACAGGGTCCTGTTACAGACCTGGAACCCCCCCCCCCACACACCCTCTGGAAAGCTATATAAACCTGAGCACCGTGTGTCTCTTCCTCTTTTTCCCTTTGTTCCCTCGCGAATAAAATCTTGGAACCGAGCCAACAGGGAGAGAGCCACCCTCTGTATGCTTATTCATAGCACAGCATATTCCTATTTCTAATTAGCTAGCCGGGAATATTGGAAATAGAGAAAATAGCTGTGATAAAGCCCCATCAATACCTGGGAAAGTATGCCAAAATGTGCTTCTCTGTCGCTTGTTTCATTGATTCGAATGCACTGGGTACATTTCAAACTGCAAGCAGAGAGACATGCTGAGGTATGAATGGCTCCACTTCAAATACTGGGGGCAGCCCAAGCCATTCTCACAGCTTCTCCAGCCCTTCCACCTGCTTCCCGCTGTACTGCATTGAGTGGCCTGGATACCTCACACTTTACTCTGCCAAATCATGAAATGTTTCCAATAAAGCAGTGTCTCCAGCTCAATGTCCACAAGCCCCACCTCTAGTTAGCTGGGGTTTTGTTTTCGTAGGAAAAAAACACCAATTTGTCCTTTCTACTGTGTTTAGGGAGAGAGAAGGTAGGTATTGTCCAAATGGAATATGGCACTTTTCCCCTCCAAGATTGAGGAGGAAGAATTTGTGAATTAGGAACATTAAAGCTTTTCACTGACTCTTGTCTGGCTCTGGTGAGGGTGGGCTGGCCAACCAAAATGGGCATCCCGCTTCCTGTGAGCAGTAGGAGGGTTCCTGGCTGCCCTGGGAGATCAGAGCACTGGTTGGGAAGGGTTTATCTCACCAGCAGTTAGTTCCCTCCAAAAATGGACATGAGAAGCTGTCAGGGGAAGAATCCTCTCAAGGGAAAATCAACTTAAAATAGGAATTAAAATGGGATTTAGCTTCTCACCTTCTCCCACTCTTTTCATCTGGTTTTATATATTTCAGTTCATCTACAGATAATGTTTAAAAAATACTTATGGTATGATAAGCCATCTCTCTAGCTTGTTTAGGCATTTGACTTCATCATGCTGCCTTCAGGGTGAATCAGTGTACCAGGGTGGGAACTGAAGTCACCATCCAAGGTGACTGCAGAATGCAAACAGCAAGTGGGATCCACCAAATCAGTGCCCTTCTCTTCCTACCACTTTTCTTCTGGTATTTCTTCTGGCAGGGCCATGGATAAAACTGATGCTGTTTCTGTCAATTGAGAAAAAAAAATCAGCTAAATAAACCCATGATTGGACATTTCTGTTGCAGGCAACCTCAGCATCTTTCCCACTGTGAGTGGGGCTCTGTACACCAGCCCAGCTTTCTCCCAGCCTGTGTCCCCACAACACTAGGAGAGCCCCACTGAGACCCCTAAGTCAGCACTGAGGGGCCCGTTGTGCCACCATCAGAGGGCTGAAGTTGTAGCTGCAGGGATGAACAATTTGAGGTTGGCTGTTGGAGCACTCCGAGCTTGGGAGGGGTTTGGAGAAATGCAAGCTGGAGTTACATAAAACACTGACTCATGCTGAGAAATCATGAGTTTTGAAAGTTTCAGCTGAGGAATGAGCAAAACCTCAAGCTGGATGTTGCTTACACATCGACAGGAACTGAGGGATGCCAAGGAGCTCTGAAAATCTGGACTTGGCGCAGTGTTGTTTGAAGTTCTGCCACTACTCCCAGTAGGAACTGAGAGCCATGTACACCTGTCAGGGGGAAAATATGGCCCTTTGTTATTTCAAGAGAAATCAATGTGGGAATTTCAGCTTCACCCATTGGAAAGAACTCCTTAAGAGAGAGTAAACAGAAGTTAATTTTTTCCCTCTTTTTTTTCCATGCCACTGATATTGAAAAGTACACCATCCTGAATATTTACTTTTTTTCAGGGTATCTAAGCATGCAAATGTTTGTGGTTTCATTTACTGGTCAAAAACAGTTGTAGATTTTGGCAGTCTGTGTTGGTCGATGGTTTCTGTGAATGCCTGAATGTGGTTCTTCCTGGGGCATTATGAGTTACTCAAATCGTGTCCCATTATATAGGTAATTTGTGTGCCACAAAGATGGTGTGTACATATGCAAAAGAAGTACAAGACTGAGACTTCCTGCCATGTGTTAGAAGTACTGTCCAAAATCATTTGCACTGTGATATTTAAATCAGACTTTTAAAATCCCTGGTTGGAGACATATGCAGTTGTTGATTTTTGGATTCTTTTCTCTCTCTCTCTCTTCTTATTGACAGTAGGTACTTGGCATCTCTCTCTCTCTCTCTCTATTACACACATACACACATGCACATAAAGAGTTAAATTATTCAGGGGCTTCAATAAAGCATTTGTTGCCTGATTGTGTTTGTCCAAATTTGAAAAAAGTGTTGCCAACTATCAAGCCTTATTTCTCTTCTCTCTCAGTCACAGTCTCTCTCTCTCCCCACCCCCCACCACCCTCACAAACACACTGATAGAAAAAAGATGGGCTGTTCATTTTCAGTCAAGTTGCTGTTCAGATATGGCATCAAGAAAAGAAGAATGTTAGAAACACAGTTTTACATGAGGCATCCTAACCATAGTGTTTGGGCTGCCTCTGCATCATTGAAGTGTTGATTATCCATCCTAAGCAGAGCCATATGAGGCCAGAGGAAATACAGCTAATGGAGAAAAAACTATTGGCAAATTGCATGCTTTTCAACCTTGTACAATAGGATAAAAGAAATATGCATTAGTGCTGGGGTCAAAGTTTTTATTATGTGTAGTACTAGATGTACAAATGCCTGAGTTTCTGATGTAAAAAAAATGATGGTGCTAAGTGTATAAATACACATATATGGATGCATATATATATATATATGTATGCAAAATATTTATATAAATATTTATTCAGGCCTTCTTGTTTTGCAAAACTCCCTTCAACACACTCCCAGCTAATTTCTCAGTCTGCATTGCGATTACTAACAATTTAATCACCTTATAAACTTCTGCAGTGACTAACACCAATCTATGCATTTGGCACTCCATGGTCAGAAATTGTTTTAGCAACAGCGGTGTGTAAAGCAGACACATTATTTGTGAGGCTAAGAGCCCTTAAAAACCATTCCTTTCTCTCTGGGCTATCGACATTCCTGAGCACTCACGATGCAGCTGCCGAGCCGCTGGACAGCCCACATATGGCCGTGTGCTGAACAATAGCAACTCGTTGTTGTTCTTGTTATAGGCATCACCATATGTGTTTATTAGAAGCAGCAATAAAATGATGACGGGCTTCTTCAGCTATCCCTGCTGCTTGGGGAAAAGAAAAGCAAGGGAGAGATAAAATCAGAGAGTCCTCCTCAGCTTTGGGGAGCTGAGCAGTGGGGTGATGCAGTTCCACTCTTTACAGAAGCATGGGTGTTTATTTATTGTTAACATTGCCAAATTACTATTCATCCTATAAATGGACACAACCTAAATTCTGTTTCACTCCCATTTATTAGAGAACAGACGGTAACTTGGAAAAACGGAATCCTGAAAGTGTTGGCATCTGAAGTCCTGTTCCAGCAGGGTCCACCTGTAAACAACTTGTCAAGTGATGCAAGAGAAACATCCCAGTCCTTTCAAGAGCTTTGGATGAGGACCACACTTGTCATGTACTTCCACCACAAACAGATGGTGTGGGATCACCCTCATCATTGGGCTGCCTTTAAAGTGCTTTCCAATTACAGTAATTTGTGCTGGGCATTCAACATTTTTCAGATGGAGGGGCTGAGGTGGGCATCAGGAGTCCAAAAAACGTGCGGAAATGCTTTAAGGCTGCTTTGACATCAGTGTAAAGACAAGGGAGTCCTAGGGAAGGGATGTTCAAAGTTGAAAGTGGACATCAACTAAGACAGTCAAACCAAACATCTGAATCCTCACATGCTTCAGGTTCTGTATTATTTCTTTATTTCCACTATTTGCTCTACTTTAAAGCAAGATGAGAATAAAAAGGAAGTTTTTGAGCAAGACCAGCTGAGTTAGCAATATGATGTATCTCAATATGTAGCATAACACAATTTTGATATCCCTGAATGTTATAAGCTGTATTTAGACACATAGAAATCAATGGGATTGACTACTTACACCCAAAGGGAGATGTCAGCCTCTGCATGCATGATCCATGTTTTTCATGTTCAAATCTTGATATTTTCTTGATAATTAGTAGTTTCCAACTAGATGTCTTTTTGAGACAAAAAAAAAAAATCTTGGCCACTGTAACAAAAAAAGTAAAACAGCAACAAACCACAACCAGTTTAAAAAATGAGTTTGCAACGCTGACTTGTATTGATTTTACTGCAACCTTCTTGCTATGGTAAGAATGCCATTTCCAGTCTTACTTGACTTATTTTTTACTTCCTACCCATAAAACAAACAATTCTAGGTGATGATTTACATCCTCAGAAAGTTCCCATAACAGGAATTTCCACGGAGGCCGCAATTCCCTTCCCTTCCCTTCCCTTCCCTTCCCTTCC
>VRYO01000168.1:1194353-1205990 GCA_009812075.1 Sialia sialis | reverse complement strand
TTTTGAGCTGTAAGATATTGAAGTGATCTCTGCTTTTCATTGTTTTGGGTGCAGGAACTGTATGGAGCATCTGTCTAAGCTGGGCTTTGGCAAAACCTACTGCCTGGCTATCACTGTGACTTGCTTTCATCAGCCATATTTTGTGGTTTGGGTTTATAAAAAAAAAAATAAAATAAAAAAATCAGGCCCAGCATTAGCTTTCAGCATTATCCAGGTGACACTATGAAGTCAGAGAGACTTGCTTGACTTTCAGAAATGCTATCAATTTTTGCATTATTATTTTTCCACCCAGTATCATGTTTCTTTTCTTCAATAGAATCTGCATAAGGGTACTAGCCGCTTCAAGGAACATGCCAACAATTGCCATCAGAAATCAGGAAAAATATTGCTCTACCCCTTTTGGCAGGAGAAGGCAACGTCTTACTGCTTTACCGGGAAAACAGTCATCAAGACTAAGTATCCCTGGGAAGAAACTTAACTCAGCAGGCAGAAAATGCACTTCAGATTCTTTTTGGCCAGAGATTGATGTTTCCTAGTACCATTCTTGGATGCTTAAATGAAGTGATAATAAATGGAGTAGAAGTGTTTAGGAGGTAGGACCATTAGGAAGCGATGATTCATGTTTAAACTTCCAAACTTACCCAGAGCTGATGTTCACATGTTGAAACCACATTTGCTGTTGGAGAGCTGGAATGTGAGTGGTTCTGGGGGTGTCAGGTGCTGGCTGCACCATGTCACCAAGGCAGCCCAAACACATTTCAAAGTGAAACACCATCTCTCCAAGGGCATTTCCAAGCACCATTTGTAGAACTCTTCTTGGGGAGGCTGATCACAACATGGCTGACACATTCTCTTTAAATTGACCCATGCAGGAGGAGGATAACTTGGTTACTCTGATTCACTTTGTAGCAATTATTCTCTATGAACACTGTGAAATCTGGTTCATCCTATATTATGTGAAAAGGTAAAATATCCATGAAATTGTTTCACCTATACATTTGTATACATGCAAAGGCTCAAGATGTATTTAAATATGTATATTTATTTTGTTAGTTATTTACATTTAGTTTTTTTCCTTTTTATGTTTTGTTTTTCTCATAAAAATGCATAGAAGCCTAAGCATATATACATATGCTTAGCATGCACACAAAGATGTAGCATGTATATTCAATGATATAAATATAAATATAAATTTATAAATATATATGCATACATATATGCATATATGTATATACAGATTTACACAGACATATATGAATGTATGTGCATGTCTCTACCTATCCATATGTATGGGCACATGCTGGGAGTCTAAAATGACTGACTATCCAAGCACTGTTCCAAGGCACACTGAGTCCCATGATACAGACTGTGAGCCTTCACAACAGCTCCCAGGCTAGAAATGCAAGCAAGTCCACTGCGACATAACAGCATTCTCCCTCTTACACATTATGAGATGCTTTCATTAAAATTCAACAAATTTTTAAAGAGGTTTTTATTTTGAAGCCACTACTCAGGAGCCTTACTCTTCTCCTGCTCTCAGGTGGCAAGGGCAGTATAACCAAACCAGATTTGGTTATTTGGTAAAAAGCACTGATTTCTGGCTTTATTGCTATTTATCTGGCATACACAGAGGACCTGAAATATTTTAAAATTATCTCTTAAATTTCTTCTTATATCCTATTCCATAGCAGGCACATTGCAAACAGCATGCAGGTTCCTCAGCATTTCACTGAGCCAGCTAAACTACATATATTTTTTGAGAGTTTTGCATGTATAAAACAGCCTGTCTGCTAGTTGATGATGGCCTTGCTCTGCAATGTTTTGGCACCTCCCCAGTGTGGCTGTGCTCACCGAAGGGCCATGCTCCGGCTGCATGCCTCACTGCTGGGAAAAGTGCCGGAGGCTGCTGGCGACAGGGTCCCGGCCCACAGCGCTGCAAGGCAGTACAGTGCCATTTGGAATTAAAATATTTATTCCTGACATCTTGCGAGAGGGGAAGGAAAAAGAAAAAAAGCAAACGCTGGCCATAATTCAAAGTCTCTGCAAAGTCACTGGGAATCTTCCAAAAGGCTTCAGCAGGATTACCTCCCTTCAAATATACATAAAATTTGTTGTCTTTTGCATATCAAAGTGGTGAAGCCTCTGTTCTCTTCAGCAATTGCTTTTAAGTGTGCTATGAACAGAGCATAATCTGTCTAAAAAAAAAAAAGAGTCATTGACAAGGAAGACTAGCTCAAATGCTGAGACAAACTTGGCCATGTTCCTGCAGCAAGAACAGCACTAATAAAGATGTGGGCTGGTCTCTAGATGCCATCAACAATGTGATTTGGACATTTGTTCAAAAACTCTTGCCATGTCTCCATTCTTGTTTATTCTGATAAACCCTTCCTCATCCTCTCCTCTCCCCGCGTGCCCTCCACGTGCAAGGATGCCATATCACAGCCAGGCTGCAGAGGGCTGGGACACCTCTAGATTTCTCCCATTTGCAGTAGCAGACATGAAAGAATCCACAAAAGTGGAAAAAGTTAAAATAGCAAAAGGAAAACTTCCCAAGCCATGGTGTTTGTTGAACTGAGAGTCTTCACACAACGCCACTTGTCAAATTCCAGCCTCACTATCCTTCTATTCTCCATAAACTCAGTCAAGTCTCTGTAGATCAGATATGACTTTACCTACTATGTAATTTCTGTGGATTTTTCTGCATCCCTCCTCTCCTCTGGGGAGTTGTACATTGATATACTAGGCCTGAAAATCTGGTTAATAATTAGGCTGATGAGGCAACATATTAAAAGGACCGGAATGCAGTCAGATCACCCACTACCCCATGAGCTTCTTATGACCAGAAGGAGCAGTGACAAAAAAACTGACAAAAACCATGGAGCACCACACCCTGAATCCTCTTTTCTCAGCAACTTGACCACACATTATCTCAACTACATGCAAGGAACCCGTATGTTATTCCAGAAAAAGCACATTCATTAAATAGGGGTTAACGATAGGATTGAAACAAAAAGTCAGTACTGGAGAAGAGTGAGGCTGCTGAGCTTTCACTGATCTGGCCAATCCAGGCTGTGTGCTGATATCCAACAGAGTGGTGAAATTGGAGCAGAAGATACACTCAGATATACATGAATACACATGTACATATAAAATCCCACTGTGAATCTATGAAAACCCTGAGGATGAGCACAGGCTGGTCTTCATTAGCATTTGGACAGAAAAAATCTGCTCCCTTGTCTTATTTCTGGACACTGAGAAACATCAGCACTTTTTTGCAACTTCTTGAGATAAATTCAGCATGTGCCTGGCCCAGCTTTTCTATGCACCCAGGGAATTATTGAAATGCAGAAGACTGATGGAGCTGCTGGAGAGAGCAGTGGCATGGTTATGCCCAGACCAGCAAACAGAAGAGCATTTCCAGCGCATGCTGAAAATTCAGATTCTGTCCAAGTCTTTGGAGAGTAGATGTCAGTTATGAATCACATGATTACTCTGCCATATTTTTCCGGGTTATTCTCATTGACTTAGATAAGGTATCATTTTTCACCTACAAAATATGCTGCATATACAGTAAATAATATGCACAGTACCATAATAAATATTCAGTATATATGGTGTGTGCATTATAGTGATCCTGGTAGAGTTATAGCAGAACAGTCAAGGCTGAATTGGCATTTTCATTATAAAGGCTGATAATTCAAGATCAGTAGCAAAAGACAATGAAATACCATCAGCTCTCACACAAACAGCTTTTACAGAGGGGTTTTAAGGTCTTGATGCAAGCAGTTCTGCAGAGAGGATAAAAATGAGAGAGCTCCTGAGACACTGTCGCTCATTGTCAAAACCTTTCATCTGATTTTGTTCCCACTTAAATGGCAGCTGATGCTTTTCGTAAATCTCTGACTTCTGGAGCCAGAAGATATTGTGACCACTAGTGTTCTCATAGGAGATTATAAAGAAGTGTTTCCTAGACTTACTGCCACAATAAAAAAGCTTGTAAATGCAAACTCTGCAGCTCAACAACCAATATATAGATGAGGTTAAATAGTCCTCTGTGCCATGCCTGGGCTTCTTGACACTGAGGAGTGGAAACACGCTCTCAGCACTTGCTGAAGGCCAGGATGGTGTGGGCTGGGGCTGGTGATGACCTCTTCCAGTGGTACCAAGTACAGCAACTGAGCCCTTGTAATCATTTTACAATGTCACATATTTCCAAAGATCTGGCCTCTATGAACTGAGAAATACTATCTCTCTTCAGTGCCATTTCTGTGGTAGCCCGTACATGTGGCATGACAAGAACTCACTTAAATACTGCTGACTCAACCATATCACTGGCTTATACAAAGCCATTTTGGTAGCCTCAAGGCAACTGTTTTATTCCCTTTGTGAGGGCTGCTGCCCTTCAGGTGGAGGTTGCACAGGAATGGCTTCACCTCAGTAGAAGTTTTTGGAGCATTGCCTGGAGGTGTTAAAAATGGGGCTGGATGGACCCAGGTGAACAGCTTTGCTGGTGGGGAGGGACAGGGGGTGTTTTCCACCAGAGAGTATTAAAGAAGTGGGAGGCCTGGTGGTAGGTGACAACTTCTTCTTTTAACACTTCTGCTTGCAGAGGGCATGTCTGTTTACACCTTGAACTAATCACAGTGACAACCAGCAGTGAAAACCTGGGTGCGGGAAAATCCACAGGAATTTTGCCCAGACTTTTCCCTTGAGCTGTTGGACTCATGGTTCAAATGCATTTCTTCCAGTATATGGTCCCTTCCCCTCCAACAACCAAATTTATGCAGACTTTTTAGCTCAAACCTAGGAGGCACCTAAGCATCTTCCTCCCAATTCCTAGGGCAATAAAAGGATGATGATGCTGCAGGGTGCAAATACAGGTAAGTGGGAAGACCCACCTGTGACCATGTAACAGCTCTCCGCCCATCCTGACATGTCTAACAGGTGAGTTTGCCCATTTTGTAATTCCCCGCTTTGCTGGCTGGCTCTGTATTGATGATAAGTATTATTCACACATCATCACAGCCTCAGTTCAGCAGCCCTTGAGCCTGTTTCCAAAAGAAGCTGTCACAGACAATAAACACCAAAGTAACCCCACTTCCAATTTAATTGTTTTCTCAAAATATCACTAGCAATTAGACTATATTAGCAACAGATTGTTTGCAATAGCTCATTCTCTCAGTCAAAACTGGTTTCTTTCTTTTTCACAATCACACAAAACATCTGAAACTAGAAAATACCTAGGGTGGGGGCTTGGTTTTGGTTTTTTTTGCTTTGAGTCAGAATCAAGTAAACAACTGACATTACTTCTACAAAAGCCAAAATATCTGGAAAACAGAGGATAAAAATATGGAATGGCTGGGATTTTTTTAATGTTTACAAATTTATTGTGAAAGTTTTAAGAAAATACAGTGACAGCACTGCCTGCAGTACAGTAGGAAATGACAGTCAATAAATAAAACTAAAGGACTGTGCAATAAATAAATACAAGACTAATATAATGTGTTTGCAGCAGGCTGATCAGTTTTAAATCCTTTGCCTAAGGCTGACTTTTACAATAAACAAACCACGCCTATATGCTTTTCTCTATTGGTGCTGGATGAACCCAGTTATTTATGGTTGGGCTATCTTCTTCGCATGAGATTTTTGCCCATCTCAGTGTTTTTCCCCTTTAAAAAAAACAAAACCCCAAGCAGAGAGTAATCCCACCTAAAGGTAAGCCACACCTGCTCTTCTACTGATGTAGCATTTAGGCTTCATGGAGATGCGCAGGGTCCACAGAGCCATAGCATGTGTACTCCCACACAGAGCCCTCATTATTTCCTACACATGCCCTCTGCTGTGCTGTGTCTCTGGGGATTTTTTTCTGAGACCAGCTTAGCTAAGAGACAGCAATCTTTTTATAACCTTTGGTGAAAAACATTAGCCCTTTCTTTTAAGCAGCGCTGCATGGTCGAGGGGACTTGGAGGACTCCAGACAAACGTCTGCAAAACCATCTCTGGCTCAGTGGCTGTGATCATGGGCTAGGTAATTTGTTTGATTAGAGCATCCGTCTAAGACAAAGAAAGTGTAGTGGAGTGAGTCAGGCTCTGGTCTCATTTACAGGTCTGGAGATGCATGGAGAAGCTATTACAAGTGACCTGTGACCTGGCCCACCCTCAGGTGAAACGGCTTTGCCCAGTCACCTCCTGTTAGCCTCAGCCAAATTATAGGCTTCGGGGAACCCAGGACGTGCCCATGGTTCATCAGACAGACAATATCAGACCCACTGGCCCAGCCCCGAGCTATGCAGATGCAAAAGCAGATGAATTTTAAAAAAAATAATGGGCTTTCAAACTTAATATGGCGATAGTGTTACTTACAACAAATCTGTCTGCAGTTTTGGGGCTGCAGAGATAAAAGCCCTTAGGAAAAAATGTCAGTGGCTTGAGTTTATTTATATGTAAGGTAACCATGAAAAATGTTGGCATACCACTAATTGTAGGGCATATTTATTCTGCACAAGTTGTTTTCCACATTAGCACAGTTATTAAAATGCAGTTTTTCCTCAGGAATATTATAACTTTATCTTCTATAATTATAAATGTGGATGTGGCTGGGGTACTATATACACTGAAGGAGAACTGTAAGAAATGGGCATTGTAAGGAAGAAAACAAACATAATTTAAAATGCAATGTAGTAATTATGTGTAACATACTTGGGAAGTAGGGATCCACAGATAAACTAGAAAAGCATCTAACGTTGTGTTAGATCCTGGCTTTAGATTTGTATGCCTTCTAACTTAAAATCTCTCCCATGGTTTCCCACTCAAACCAACTAACTAGGACCAGTTGGCAAGGAAAATGCTTATGTGCAGCAGCACATTACTCTGCCCTATGCAGTCATATTAGTGTAAAAGCAATTTTACTATGAGCAACTAAACGCAGAAAGCTGGAATGCAACGGCACACTGGAGTTATCATACAGCAAATGTTTGTGAAAGATGATATAAGAACATCTTTTGATAGGGGAGGGAATACTGCCTTGAGAAACACCTGGCAAATAAAATTGGGAACTTTCCTTATGGTGTGAAGAGGAAAAACTTAGTTCTGATTTGCTCATGTGGAGCAAATTCTCAGCTTGCCTGGGAGTCAAAGTTTTCTCAAGAAGGTTATCACTGAGAGTGGGACTGTGGTGGTGACAGCAGCCTCAGAATCAGCAGGCACATGGGCTCTTCCCATTGCTTCCACCTCCTCCTTCATGTTACATGCATCCCGAATATGATGAATGTACAACACAGAAATGTGGATGAACACATACACAAATTTATGTGCTGGGACCAGGAATCAGTTTCTTTCCTCAGGCAGGAAAGCACTTGGTAGCATTTCAAGGTTTTGGGGTTTCATTTGTTTTACTGACTTCTTGTATTTATACCAAAAAAGTAGATCACGCCATCTTGAGTTTAAAAGACAGGTAACACCAAATTTCCACTAATATCTTGGCAGGGGCTACTACTATTTGTCATACCATTACTATTCACCTGAACTTATCAGCAAAAGATCTGTTCAAGGGCATTATTAGAAACCAGTCAGGTATAAAAAATACCTGGGAAGTTCAGTGTGGTTGGGAGGTTTGTCAACAAAAATCCTGAAACATTTCGTTTCAGCTGCCCCTTTAACACCTTGTTCCATCTCTCATTGACTACAGCCTTCATTTTCCCCTTATTTTTCCCCTCTGAGGATTCTTACTGCCCTCTAAAGGCTCCTGATACTTCAATTTCCTTTCTCCTTCCATTGCATTTCCCCATGCCCATCCTTTTTTCTCTCTCCTCCATGTTTTGGCAATATCCTGTTTTGCCAAACAGTGCAAATGAAACACTCCAACTCTATTACTTTTTCAGTCAGGGTTATCTGTGGCCAACAAGAAAGCTGGACCATGATGTACCCTGAGAGTGAATCAGAAAAACAAGGGGACAGGCCATTGAAAGACTTGGACTTCATGGTACCAATTTGCATAAATTGTTTTTTCCTGAAACTAGGCATGCTAACATGCTCCTTCTCATTTCCTCCAAACACACTTATCATTCTTTAGACCTCCCCAGGCCTAACAACATGGAAGCTCTATTACAGGTGAAAATCTCCAACATGCACAACTCTGCCAGAGCTTTCCATCCCGAAGTGCATAACCCTTAAAAGCCATCACCTCAAAGGGCTGGAGGGGATTTCCAGAGGTAAATAGTGCCATACCTGGCTCATGGCACCTGTGTCATTCCTGACAGAATGCTTATCTTTGAGGTTTTAAAGCCTTCAGTGCTGGAAATGCCGCCACCTCCCCAGGCAGTGTCTTGCAGTGCCTCGCTGTTCTTATCACAAGAGGGTTTTAACCTGAATCTTTCTTACTGCTATTTAAGCTCATTACTTCTTGTCCTATCTTCAAGAGGCTTGGAGGTCTAATTATTCCCTTCCTCTTTGCAGCAGTCCTTTACATTTTTGAGGATTGTTTTGTTGACAAAGACACTTCTCTGCACCAAAAGCACCATCTGAGGAGAGGTTTATCTCTCCATTGCGGAAGCCAGCATACTTTTGGTTATAATGTCCACTGGACACACTTCTATTGTAAATTCACTTTACAAAATGAACTGGAAACTGAAATGAAACCTCATTGAAAAGCTCACATTATGGGGATTTATACTCCCTCTTTGCTCTGCCTTAAAATACAAACAAGACTTTTTTTGACTGATGTGTAATTGAAATAAAAACAAGCAGACATAGCTTTGCTAAATGCCAGAGCTGAATACTCATCATTTAGGACCCCAGGAATTATCACCTGGACTTAAAAATAATAAAATTTCTATGATACATATGAAGCTCTTTGTAATTGCCATCTGGGCTAGGTTCTCTCAGAGCCTGATCTGGGCTTCTATTCACTTTAGTCAACTACTCATGCACCAGAAAATTAGATGTCTTGTCATTTGCTGTGGGCTAATGGGTATGGAAAAGCCAACGCATTTATTTAAGGTGGCATAAATGACTCCCTGGAAATGCCTTTTTTTTTTTATCCTAAGAGAGTGCCTAAGCATTAAAGGCTTTCAGAATAAAAACCACAGTGGAGCAGTGTATATTTTCACAAACTTTCTTCCCAGTGAAGCAGCATCTTCCCTCTTGGTGCTTGATTCAGAAAAAAGCTGGAATCCTGACATCATCTCACATCTCCAAGGTCTTTAATAAAGATAATAAACATTAAAATACTCATGACAAATTCACCAGGAGGTCAACATCTTCTACAGAATACTGCATTTCTTATTGCTTCAAAGTAATTCAGACTACAAAAAGCCATGTTCACTTCAGTGGTGCTCTGCCATTGAATGTCATTGACTCAGGCATATGTTCCTGTCGAGGAGCAACGTGATGGGTATTTTTTAGCTTCTACAGGCACTTTCTTCTTATGGCACAGTTTTAGAAGCTATAACTTTTATAATGTGAAATTTCCTACATTTCAGAAGAGAAATGGCTATACATCTGCTTTATTGGTGCCCAAATTCTGGTTGAATTTCTTCTTCAAGTACTAAGTTAGCATGTTGCCTGCTCTCAAGTGTGATGGACAAGTTCAGCACACATTTAAAGGTGGGCCTTGAAAGCCAGATAATTTTGAGGCCACATGTTTGACCCAAGGTTCTTGCCTTGGGAAAAAAGTAAAAAGCTGCACAGAGAAAAAGGAGATAAAATTCCCACATATCACTGCTGGTGGGAGTGAGGAAATAATGAACTAACTAGCTCAGTAATTAGGATTTGAGAATGGTTAGTATTGAAAACAGCAGTCCACATCATATAGGAAATTTTTCCCCAGTTATTCTGTTTTGGAAAACCGCAACCTGCCTCTTCTGAGGCTGTAGTCAGGTTGTTGTATTCACTAATCACTGTTGAACATATCTGTATGAACTTGACTGCTTGTGTTTTGAGAAAATTTTTATCATCTTTTCTGATGTGTACAGGCCCCTTATGGAGACCTTTAAGTCCAATCCTAGGTGTCAAAATGCCCTTTTTTTACCAAAACGTCTTTCATCAATACAAGAAGGAGGTTGTTCCTGTCCTCTCAATGAAATTAAAATATTAACAAGAGAGTCTTATAACGAAGTGACAGAGCTCTGGCAGTTGCTGTTAGTGAAAGGTTCTCAAAATATGTCTAGTCATTTCAAACTAAAACCATGTTTGAACTTAGCAATCTGCTCTTGGGCTTTCCACAGTGGTAAAATCAGTCAGATAAACTTTCTTCTCAACAGATTCCCTTGCTACAAAAGCAAACCAGAAAGTAATATTTCATATATATTTGTAAAATATAAATATATTTATTTTTGGTCATATTTTTTATACTGTGCTATCATGATGAAAGAAAAAAAAATCTACTTCAGAAGATACTGCTGTAGAAGAGACCTCCCTGTGTTTTTTAGGAAAAATCTACTGGGGAAGATACTGGAACAAGAGGATAAAACGGTACAACTGTTGTGCTAAACTGTGGATGTAGCCAGGCCATAATAGCTTCTTGGCTATGGGGTTATTGAGGCAGGGCTGATAGTTTGCTGCATCTTGTAGGAATAAAACAAGCAGCTTTGATTTTCTTGCCCAATGTATGCACCACACCCTTTGAAACCAAATCCAACCAAATGAAAAGGTTTGGATATATTGCCATTTAATAATTGCCTCCTGCTCAGTGAGGAGTGAAGCTTTTTCTTCCCTTTTTTACCTTTCCTCCACAACAAATTCTCACTAGGATTTTTTTTCCACTACAGACAGCAAACATAATTATACAACAGATCAGAACAGCTTACATAATGCCCTTTATAGAAACCTGCCTTACCTCAGAGGCATATTAGCATTTCTTATGGGTTTAAGGGGTGAGGGATTAATTACAGATTTTCAAAATATGCCTAATTACATATTTACTGGTGGAATAAATAATTCACATTTCATAACTTGCCATGAAATGACTACTTTCTTTTGAAGATTAAAAATTTGAGGCTTGAGGAATGTTAAAGTTCAAACTGACTAAAGACTCCTAATCCTTTATAGATCTGCATTTTACTCGCATGAAAAACACAGCAAAAAGTCACTCTTTCACCTGAATGACTTGTAGACCCCTTGAAATTTCTCTCTTGGCAATCTATCAAACAAAATGAGCAAAACACTAAAAATGTGATTTGTTCATTTACTTTGGCACTTGGATAGAACATGCAGGATTTCAGGAAGCAGATAAATGAGTTGAAAGCATGAGATCCCCTGAGTCTTGGCTTTTGCATTGGGACCAGCAGCATCTCTCCATACAGGATGTTGCGGGTAGTGGATTGTTGCTTCCTTGCAAGGCCAGTGTGGGAGCTGCTGCTCTGCTGTGTCAGTGGCAACTGAGGACTTCACATCCTTGTAAGCCAGTGTGCCTTTAAATGCTTCATGGCATTGGATCATTTGGAAGCATAAATCAACTTGCCCCTTTCCTGACCTGCTCTAACATATAGCCAGTGGTTTAATTCCTTACATTTTATTTTAGCCAGAGTTAGCAAAAAGAATACCCCTATAGCATTTAGGGAATATACAAATTATTACATAAGGGTAAATAACTGCCTCCAGGAAGGAAATAACAGGTTTTGAACATTTTTTTTATTAAAA
>VRYO01000168.1:1144567-1194012 GCA_009812075.1 Sialia sialis | reverse complement strand
AGAAAGAAAGAAAGAAAGAAAGAAAGAAAGAAAGAAAGAAAGAAAGAAAGAGGCAGATCTCACTGTCAAGTATGACTGGTCTCACTTTAGGGTTTAACAGACTTAGAAAGGAGGAAAATAGTCCAGTATTGCTTCTATGTATATGTATATCCACGCCAGTCCTGGCGGGTTATGGGAAGTGGAAAGGGTAGAAGAAGCTCAGATCAGAAAAAGCCGTAGGATATGGAGAACAAGGTTATCCCCTGGTCATCCCACAACAGAGCAGCTATGTGAGAGATACATAGAGTTCTCCTGGCCAGCTTCTGCTTTCCTCTACTTGGTTCTCCAGATTTATGGAGATACTTATAATAAAGTCAAAATACCTTTTAAATGGGAAGATACCGAGGGAATAGTCATACTATGCAGCAAAGGAGCCTACCCATCCAAATGTCACCATTCCAGGAAACACGGAAATAAACACTGACTTACAGAATGGACATAACTTGTGAATAATTTGTAAACATAAGTCCATCTGTTGGACAGGTATATGAAAATAGCAACCTGCTATTCAGGATTTTAACTCTTCAAAAGAAGAGCTAGGTATAAAGCAGTACATAAACCAAAACAACCCAAAGCTTGGTGAGACTCCAGTCCCAGTTCAGTGTTTTCTTTTCATGCCACCATGTGTAACCTTAACCTTCCCATGCCATGCTTCCTTTACAATTCTTTCCACCTTAAAAGGTAAAATGATAGTTTACAGATAAGTTAATGGTTAAATTGAAGCAGGTGGAAAAGTGGAAACCCACTCTCATAACCAATTTGGGAACAGGAATACTATTTTGATTTTGAAGATAAGGTTCTACATTTTCATACACTTTACACATTTTTAGTAGTCTAAAACCTAAAGGCCTATGGAAAAAAAGTTGGTTTTTTTGGGTTTTTTTTGTTTGTTTGGGGTTTTTTTTGTTTTCTTTTTTTTGGTTTTTTTTTAAGAATAATGTCTTACTTTCATAAGATTGGTTAAACCTACAGAGGTGACTTCACTGTAAAATTTTGTCTCTCCAAATTCTCACCTTTCCCAAAAAAATAGCTAACACATTTGATCAACAAGGAGCTGTTTCTTTTATTGATAATTGCATATCAGCAATACTTAAGTGTAAATACTTAAGGTCTAAATTATTCAAGGTAAAATACTTAACATCATCAAATTGGAGAAGGCAGTCAGTGGTATGTGGTAGAAGATGAGGGGCAGATGAGCATCCTTAGGTATAGCTACTAGCAGTGAACACCATAGAACAGATTTATGAATGTAATGCAAGCCATTTAAAAAGCTGTCTCCCTCTCTCGCCCACACAATATTAATTACCTGCGCCAGCTTTTGCTACTTCGTTTTCCTTTCACCTCAGTAAAGGAACATGGTGTTCAAAACAAGTAGTGTGAAGATGCAGCATTAAGTAGCCATGGATACTCCAAAACTACATATTTTTTGGGCAGGGGGGCTGGAGTGGGGAGAGAAAGAATAACACCTATAAGTTATGCTTCTAACTCAGTTTCATTCACTGAGTCATGTAAATAAATACCCAGCCAGTTTGGTCCCCATCCCAGAGCCTCAGCACAGCAGCTCTAATTACTCATCTATAAACAATGCAGACAAGCCATCACTCACCGCTGCGCTACGCCTTGTGGCCACACTCTTTGTATCCTACCTGGGTAAATATTAAAATGAATATAATCGTCTATATTTTAAGGGTAAAGTTATCTGCAAAGCCCAGTGATTCATGAGCTCCCCAAATGTACATAAAGTGCTTTAGTGAAAGCATTTCCTAAGGGCCTGATCCAGTCATGTTTCTCAAGCCCTCCGCAGCTGCCTAGACTGGAACAGAAAGGTCATTCAGCCACTGAAGGCCAATCCATCACTCCTCTTAAAAAAGAAAATACCTAAACTGCTCCACAGGTTCAATTTGTGGATCTGATGGGGAGATACTGAAAGAACAGCCAAGGTCCCTTTCCCCAGGGAGATGAGGGCCAACACAAAGCCTGTACTCCTCCTGGGGTTCATTTTGAGGGTATGAGTGGGGAGCCAGAGGATCCCAGGAAAATTCCTACCTTGAAGTGCATCTCTTTTCATCCTTTTGTTTTTAACATGCCTGCACTGCAACGCAAAGATTTGTTGTGCTCTTCATACACCACGACTATTCTCTCTGCTTGCCTCCTTTCAGTGTCTGGGGGTTTTTCATATGCAAATACAGAGTTCAGGCCAGTCCCATGATAAGAAAAGTCATTTCCCTTTCTCCAGGCTATATGTGGCCCCTCCACTACTCCAACCATATTGACATGCATGCCTCAGGAGAGTCCCATGGTCATACCAGGGATGGGTGCTGTTCTCACCTTCAGCTTGTAGAGATTTCCAGGCCACAGCTGGGCTGTTAGGAATTGTTCACCCGCCAGGGAAACATACATCCCTCTATCATCCCTTTAGCAATGTTACACCAAGCTGTAAAATATCCCTATTCTTTGGGGATTCCCTGCACACTGCAGACTTGGTGGGCAACTTCAGCCTCATTAAGTTAGGGCAGTTGAGGCTGAGGGAACTTCTGCAGGGGCCAACTGTAAAAACCCAGTGGGAAGTTGCACAGCCAAAGAGAGTGGGGCATTTTTTCACCTTGATCGCCAGCAGCTTGTTGAGCTGCTATGGGTCAGCAATGAAAGGGGCTGGATATCATCGCTCCAGGGAGTTCCCTGCTTCCCCAAAGTAAGGGGGAGCCAGAGCAGGGACTGACAGTGCTACATGAAAAATGTATTCCAGCTGGTCTACTTTAAACTGCAAGCTACAGCCCAGTTGTTTGTGATCATAAATGTTTCTAAACAGACATTTCAGGGGTTTGATAGGACCTGCCTCCTCCAGACAAGGAAGTTTTGGGGAAAAAAAAGGAAGGGAAGGAGACCTTCTCCTGGATCTCATTTTTTCCATTCAGATTTCAAGCACCAGAATCATTACCAAATAAAATGTTGACTTTTTTCCCCTTGTTCATTAACCTTTGATGCTTATTGTACAGCCAGTTTCAGTGCTCACAGGGGACTTGGGAGGCTCAAATCACAGGGCTTTTACTCAGGGCTGATGCACAACTTGAACCACAGTCCAGAAAGGAGGGAGGAAAAGGGAGGGAAAAGGCTATTAGCCCAATCCTGCCTCTTCAGGGCTTTACATGTTTAATAAAGATTGAATTCTGAGAGAGGGGGAACCCCCAACTTAGTAATAATTCCCTTCACAACTTCTACTATAATTAAAAAATAGAGGCAAGGTCATGACGAGTGCTGTTGAAAATAACAGACAGACCTGTAATTATAGCAGGGCCAGCTAAACCAAAGGTTAAAGGTCTCTTAATACTCTGTCAGCATTTCCACTATAACCCCGCAGTCTCAGGGGTTTACAGCTCACACATAAGTATTTGCTGCAGGCCAAAAATGGCCCTTCAAGGGGTCAGCAAAAGAAGGTATATTTTATTTATATATTTATAAAAAATGTCCTGGCTCTGCAGAAGTGGCACGTCCCTCACCAGCACCATCAGTGCAGTCCATCCAGATGAGGAAGAGACAACAGTCACGACCATGAAAGCATAATAAAGGGGTGGGTGGAGGAGCTGGAAATATATTTTAACCAGAGAAAGTGGCTCCAAAACCACAGAAGTCCCGTACAGAGGCAACAATCTGCAAATATAGGGTATATTATAAAGCTGAATCCTTAAATAATAGGGCCATATTTGTGCCATGAATTATACTGACAATCACTCCCACTGTTCAGCCAAGCATGCACATAAGTCTTCAGAAAATGAAAACCTAAGGCCTTGCTAGCATATTGGTTTAACTTAAATCAGTACTTTAATTGATTTATTTAAGCCAGTGCTAAACCCAGTGCGACTCCCTGTTTTCTGATGAAGTGCTGCTTACTTCAGTTTAGTTTAAAAAACCCCATATCCCAATTTTTTTCCCCTAAAGCATTCCTTCCTCCTTTTTCCCTATCTGTATTTACGTGACCCTGAGTTGACATTAACTCAGTGCTTAAGGATTAGAAATGGCAAACTGGCTATGACCTTTTCCAGGGCTCCTTTCCTTCAGGGACTGAGCTGCTGCCAGTGGTACATGGCCAGAGCAACCACTTGTTCCCCATATACACAGTTGTTTACTGCTTGGGGAACGTAAGTTGCTGCTGCCATCTCGGCAAATCCTATTTTCTTTAAAAGTCTGCTAAAAAGTTTCTGGTGCTCAAGAAAAAAAGAAGAGAGAGGTTCACATACCCAATGTAACGTCATCTAGAAATCTCAGAAAAACCACGTCAACAAAAAGGATCTTGCATTAGGCAAAAAACCAGAACACAACCCCTTTTATATTGGTATGATTTATAAGCCAGACTCTTATTTTTTGGAGATTAACACACCATTTTTCAATGTCTGCCATTAGCGATGAAAATTAAGGCAGTTTGATTTGCAGAGGGAATTTTTCCATTGCCTGCTGGTTCAACTGGACCGTCCTTCTCATGTGTCTGCATATCACCCTGGCTCTTCAGTCATGGCTTCAGGCTCAGTTTAAGGGAATGGAGGCAGAGCAGGAAGGGCACTAAGTGTTCTTGGATCTAATGAAATTCATTTACTGGAGCTATTTGATGATCCAGAAGTGAAGAGAGGAAAACTTAAAATGATTAATCAGGCAAACCCTTCCAGTAAGTATTATTTTCACCTGCACCTAAAAATGTCACAAAATAAAACATTTTTTTTCCTCTCTAATTTCAGTATATTTTTCAATGTGATTCTAGAGGGTCTCTTTTTTTTTTTTCAAGTTAAATTATATTGAGAATATATAACTATTTTTTTTTAAGTTTCTAACAAAATATTTATTGTGCAAGATCCAGAAGATAAAATGATGCAACTATTTTTCTTGGTTTGTTTTGAGGTTATTTACTTAGGACTAAGCACCTCATTTTTCTTGTGTAGAAAAAGTAATTATGCAGTCAAAAGAATTATGACCCACATACTTCAAAACATATGAAAAATGTAAAACTTTATTACATACATTAATTTCTAACAAAAGATGTCTCCAGCACCAGTGTAACTGGTATAAGGCAGATAACTGATGTATGGTATGTTTGTTGATGTTCCTCCCAAATGGGTTTTATAAAGGCAAACAAACAAATAAACAATTTCTTTCGTTATGTCTCTCTCTCTTGTATAAATTCCATCAGTCTCATACAGAGGACTGAAATCGTAGAGGAGTGAGTTGTCTGTGGATTTAATTTTTTTTTATTAAAATATTCTGCTTAAGCAATCTGTTCCCCATGCTTTCCTTTTATTATCTTTCCATCTCCTGCATTTCTCCAGCCAGGCAACCCCAGCTCCTGCCCATACCACTGCTCAGGCTCAACCTCCCTACCATGGGCAGCTCCCCCAGGCCCCTGGTTTAGGGGAGGCTGCAGAGCCAGGATTGCTCTCGACATTGCGGTCAAGCACTTTTCTTATGTGCATTTGGAGCAGAGGTCTGTGGAGTACTGTTATTTTCTTCCCCCTCCTTTTCCCCCCCGGGCTGAATTTGTGTGAGCTGGGCAAGCTCATTCCTACTAAATCAGCTGGGATGGGAGGCCAAGGCAGGAGTTGTAAAACCGAAGTTCACAGCATCCTTATCTTTAGCTGAGCCACTTTAACTTTCTAACTATACATCTGGGTACCATATCCAAGAGGAAAGGGATGGCCATTTAAAATGTCAAGAATAACTGCAATCAGTTCTTCTCAGTGCCTCTCTTCAAGAAACAAAACAAAACTGAAGTGTGAAAGACAGATTCAAGGTAGTCTTATCGTTTTAAATGATTGAAAAGAAATCAAACCTGATTTTTTAAAAATTAAAACAATGACCTAATCAAGGAGAGATCTAATCTGCTTCTAACATGTGTGTTTATTTGTCCTTGCCATTTTCAATGCAATATTCAAATATAAATATGTAAATTTACCATGTTTAGGCAAACCTTCTATTTCATTGGTAGATGTGAACAGTACTAGAAATACAGAGGAAAAAGGATTCATAGCATCCAACAAATAAGACACACAAAAGCACAACTAAATACTGGCAGTTTTTATTTCAGCCATGCAGAGTTATCACAATGGTTCAGCCAAGTACAATCTCCTGCACCCTGATTTAAGTGCAATCCTCCTCCATAAAATATAATTTCAGTATTTCACAGTGCCTTGTCAGGATTTAAGCACTTTAAGGAGAATCTTGGCAGCTTCTTTCAGAGAAAAGGGCTCTGCTCATGTCTCCTTGTGGTCTACTCTTGGCATGTCTGGACACCAAATGGGAAAGCTGCAGGAATGGCATAACTAAGGCTTAAGATCTTACATTAATAATGATGATGCAGTTCATTTGTGTCTTGGTCCTCCTTTATATGGCCTGGGCTCAGCCAGGTGTACGGAAGTCTTCAAAAAGCACAGAAATCCCCAAATAAAGTTCTGGTTTTGACCTCACTAAAATCAGCGGAAGTCTGAACTTGATGTAACCTTGAGGCCCACCTCTAATTGAAGTGTAGTATTTTGGGAACTCAGGACAAAGGGGAGGGAAAGAGCTATTTTAAGTTATACCTAACACAGGAGAATCAAAGCAACCCTGATGGTTCGCAGCTTTAGTTCCAGCGAGTGTCCTCCAGCTCCTGAGGTTTCCTAGGGTACTTGCTACCTTTAAAATCTGAAGCCACAAGTCTCTCTGCTCTTTTCCACCTTCTTTAGCCCTCTCTACCTTTTCCCACTAACCATGAACAAAAGCTTTCAGCATTTCAAATGTGCTCATCACAGGTATCAGGAGAAAACTGGACTAGTGCCAGCCCTCAATGACTTGTTTGTTTGGGGGTTGAAATCTATCTACTTCCATTTCAGGCGTCCATCGGCTGAGCCACCATTTGACATGCCCAGCCCCAACAATCACAGGGGCTTGGTGGGTTAAAAATGCTAGGATTTCATTTTATTGCAGGGATATTATTCATTCTTGGGAAGGTTCAAAAGTACATGCGTCAACTTATGTCATCAGGGTCAAACAAAGTGGCATGCAGAATCCTAGCCAGATTGCATCGGCGGAGGAGTCTGGAGGCAGAACCAGGAGTAAGGAGAAAGAAAAATGTTATTTAGGATGTTCTCTGGATCACTTCATCCTTTGGAAAGGGAAGCAGGGCAGGAGATAAAGGATCCCCTCTGAGCACATTGCCCTGAGCAGTGTGAATTGAAATCAAGTTGTGCAGATTTCATTCTAAATTTTCACTGCTGCTTGCCCAGTGACATGCCTATGGGTAAGACTATCAAACAACAATGCCTCCTCGATTGCCAAAATGTGCCTCCAACATACACGAGCAAGCCCACAAGTACACACAGACTTTCACAATAATAGCATTAGATGCCATTAACAGGCTTTAGCCTTGTTTCCTTTCAGTGGAAAAACTATTTGACATCTCTCAAGCCCGGGCTCAGCACTGCTTGACCCTTTCCCTTCCCTGCCTACATTAAAAGAACAACTAAATAGCTGCGCAGTGCAAGCCAGCCCCTCCCCACTCCAGGTGTCTGTATTTTACTTAGGGCCCCAAGCCTGATTCAGCTCATACAGTTTCTGACAAGCTTCAGCTGGCCCTCGTCACCAGACAGGCAGATCAATTAACAGAGGGATTTTTCTTCCCTAGCTCTCTTCCTGGACCTTTAACCCCTTGTGTGTCCTAACGTTCTGTGAAAGAAGAGCAGAAAGCAAGCGCTTAAAAAAAACAAAAACAAAAACAAAAAATGCCATTTACAGCTTTTCTTTTTCCTCTAAAATTCCCTCTGTAAATATGTTTCTCTTTGTTCGAAACTTCTTTTTTTTCCCCATCAGACCTGAAAGTTTTAAAATTCCCTTTTTGTCTTTCTCTTTTTATTATCTTCACAGTTTGCAACCTAAAATACAGTTTTATTAGGGGTGGAAAACTCTTTTCCTCTTGCTCATTTCACCTTCTCCTTTTCCACTGCACCCATTTTTTTCAAATTGCAACATAGAAATAACAAATTTTGGCTAAAGAGGCAAAGGACAAGTGTGGAGCTGATGCTTTGCAAGATTTCTTGAAAAGTTAGAAAACAAATGACAATTTGTGGATGGAAATGAATTTAAAAAAATTAGGAGGGAGTAGAGGACATCAAGGCAAAAAAAGGTATGTTCAAAACTAAAAACAGAAAACAAATTAAATAAATTTTAAACTGTACAAAAATCAGAGATGGTTACAAATTGCCCTATGAGAAAGAAACAATGTCAACATTGAGATTTTTTTAAAATTTAATTATACCTCCATTCATCTTTGGTGAGAGCGTACAAGAAACCATGTCAAAGGAATGAAGAGCTTCTTCAGTAACAGCAAAACATAATAAATAAATTTAACTACCAATGATAATAATTAGACATTTTCTGTGAAAAACAGTTCCCAGAACTACTGAAAACTATTGAGAAAAATAAATGTTATGGTTAGTACAGGGAAATCCATTTAAATGCATTGGTAGCGATAAATAATTTAAAACTGGTGAAGACTTTTTATTATTTTTACTCTTTGAAAAAGCCTTCCTACAGTTCCTTAGGACAAGCCCATACATTTACTCATGCAAATGGATTCTGCCCATCACTTTGGTACCAAAGTTGTACCACAGCAATAACGACATGATAATTAACAATAAATTAACATTAATAATTAATGATAAACACCAAGCAACCTGTCAATCTCAGAAAGCTGCAGCAACCCTATACAAAACAGCAAATCTTTATATGAAGAAGAAAGTGTTGCTTTTCCTATAAATGGTCTTCACTTGGAGAAATGCATCTTGGCTTTGGCACACATCCTTTTATCAGGCAGACGAGAGTTTTAACTCTTCCTTGGTAGAGGTGATAGTTTGCTATTCTCACGTGTGTGGACGAGGTATATGTACTTTCTCAGAACAGTGCAGGAAAAAAAAAGAGAATGAAAAATCCCACACTAAAGTGGGCATGACACATGAGGTGCCAGGCTTTTTTTTTATTGCTTCTTCTCTGTGCTTTATAGTGCACAAGCTTCTTAGCAAAGCAGAAGTGCAAAGACAGCTGGTAATCTTTCACTCTATATGGGGAATCTTTACTGAGAACTTGGGAATGCAGCATTATTTCTTGGGTGGATGGGTACTGTTCAACATTTTTAACAGCTGTTAGGAAACATGAAGTTGTTGCTGACACTGACTAGGAAAGCTGTAAGTAGTGACGACAGGACACTGATGCACAAAGACAACAATGAGCCAGGGGAAGTGTAAAATGATAACTCTGGGTAAACAGAGTCCAGACAATAGTTAGAGAAGGGGATGACTCTCTTCTGGAATGAAATAGCTCCAGAAGGAACATGGCAGGATGGTAGCTGGTCAGCTACGTGTTAGCTCTGTAGCTGGGAGGGTAACTTCAGTCCTTAGGATATGCAAGCAGGGGAAGCCTGAGTTATATTATCTTTCTCTGTGGCACTGTTGTGACCACTAATGGAATCATTCTGATGCCTATGTTTAAAGAGGTTTTTGATAAATTAGAGAGAGGAGCCAAGGGAATGGCTAAAGGACTCAAAAACACTGTGAGGATTAGAAAACAATTGTGAGAGGCTCAAGAAGCTCAGACTGTTTAGCTTAATAGAGAAAAGGTTAAGGATTGACTTGACCACAGTATACAAGAACCTTCAGAAGAAAAAGAATTTGATGGAGAGCTCTTCAGTTTAACAAAGACATACATAAAACAAAATCTAACATCTAGAGGTCAAAGCGAGATGAATTCATGCCAGAAATTAAGGGGATTTTTTTTAACTATGAGAGTGCTTGGCCATGTGAGCAATTTACTGAATATTGTGGTGGCTTTGACATCATGATAGTTGGAAGGTCTGCTGAGATACAAAATCAGAAAAAACCTTCAAGGAGCCCTATGGCCTTTGCTAGAGAGAGATGCAAACTAGGTAATGGCCGTGCTTCTTTTTGCTGCTAGTATCTACAAGTCAAAAATCTATACATTACGTCTAAACACTCGTAGCTATTGTCAGTGACGTGTAGCAGTGTGACTGTAATTTAAAAATCCAAACTTTTGGTTTGTTTATGTTTTTAAACTGTTACCAGGAAATAAAGGGAATACAGAACATGATTCTCACATGGCACATAATGCTGAAGACTTTCTAATAAATCTGTTGATCCTTTCAGATCATTGCCAGTGATCTGAAATTGCCATTGGTAAAAAACAGTGATCTTTGGGGTTTACTACTTTAGAGAGTAAGCACGGAAGCCCAGAGAGAAGCTTGCACTTCTACCTTTTAGTCAGAGGATGCCCAAGTTTTGCTTTTTAAATCTGAGCATAGAGCTTGCCAACAATTAATAATGCTATCTTCAGATGGTCCCAGATGGAAGCTCAGTGAGTATAAAATAGCAAGGTGTTTTTGAAAAGTATTGTTCAATGCATCACCACAAACTTAAAAAGTGAAATCTCCAAAATGAAGAACGGCATTATCAGTGCTGACCAGCTCTTAATCCTGCCCATCATAAAACTCATTAAAATATGAGTCTAATGAGAAAAATAAATACGTTCTTTTACCAAGGCTTTGATAAATCCAAAGAGTATGCCTGTCATTTTTACTTCTTCATCCATCCCTGCAGTACTCTGCATGCAGTCATTTACTGTGGATTGGCTTCTTGTTGAATCAACATGGTTTGAAGATAGTACCCCTTTGAAAGTTACAGCTAGGATGAGCAGTGCAATGGGCTGATCAATCTTATGGTCCCAAACATTTGTCAGATGGGATTTAATGAAAGAGAAGTGGCCTTGCTAACATGCTAAATCCAGCCTGTAATCCCCAGTGTAACAAGAAAACAAAGACATTTCCATCCTCTCTTATATCAGGAATAGACATAGGATGATGGAATGATGTGAATGTAAAATAATTGTACACACAGAAGCTCATGCAAAAAGGCTTTGTTTGGAAGTACTGGAAAGCCACTCACCCTGAAACAATGGGGCAAATTAGCATGCATCCAGCCCAAGGGTGCAAGCAGCACACACACGCACTCCCGGTGACGGATGCTTAGCTCTTGCTGGGAGGTCACCACTACAGATCTTTCTTGAGAAGGCAGCATGTCAGATTTCAGACACTTTCGCTACAAATGGCCTTTTGCAGCTCAAAGGAAGAGAGGGGGGAGCTTTTTGATCCAGATAATAAAGTCCATTTACATGAAAAGATGCCGCCTTCAATGACATGATTAATTTCAGAAATACCTGGCATCTGAATGAAGCAAAGACTTCCAGAGATGACTGATGATGAGAAAAGATAATTAGGCAAATGTCAAGAGTCACTGTTTTGATTGGTGACTGAGAGGCTGGTCTGACTAGGTTATCGTATACTCATTCCAGATGGAAATGAAATGTCTTTGTAGAGAGAGCGGGGTGATCCCTTCATGGTTAAACATAAACTTGTCTAAGTCTAGATCTTCCCAGATGGGAAGCCATTCTAGCCAGCAAGTTCTCTATCTGCATGGTACTGGACTAAACTTGCCCCATCTGAAGGGTAAGGTACTTTAAACATGAACCATGTATCTTGCATTTTATTACTGCAGTGGCAGAGATGTCAGCCTTTCCAAAACATCCTGGATTGGCTTCTGCCCAGCCTTCCAAAGACAGAAGATAATACAGCCATTTTGCAGAAGCCAAAAGATAGTTCCTTTTCCAGATATGCCCCATACCCCTCCTCAGCTCCTCATTAAATGCCCAGGGTAGCAAATGCCATTGAATGCTGGTGCCCTCCACAGGACAGATAAAAAACCAAAGAGGATGCCTGGAATCCAGTGTGGTATAGTCTGACAGGATTACCCTGTTGAGATTGACAGATTATCTCCCTTTCAGAAAAGGGAGCATTCACAAGGCCCTTTCCCTAATCCATCATGGTGCTCTGGACTGTGCTGCCCATTGCTTGCCCCTCTCCTTTCCCGCTGCTTTTGATTTGTGGGACATCCTGGCTTTGTGCAGGCACATTTAATCCTCAGCAGGAAAACCGCCAACACTCAGAGACCTCACTGGCTTTCCAAAGGGGCTCAGTCTGCAGAGGAGCTCAAAGCACCATTTGCTTGATCTCTCTATTGTTGCAGTGCAGATCTGGTTCATCATCTATTGAAAGACTCTCTCTGCAAAAGCAGGCTCCAAAGAGCAGCCAATGAAGCACCCATCTGATAAGTCATACCTAATTTGGCCAGCCATCCAATGCTAAGGCTGCTATTAGTTAATCTTCACATAATTTGCTGAAGTAGGCTTTATGAAGTACTGGAAATAATTGTCTCCCTCCTCCCTTCTGAATCCTGTGGCCATGCACTGTTAGGGGTTTAATAACAGACTGTATGACACAGTCAGAATCGGTGAAGGTTTTATAGCAGTGCATTAGCCAGAGGTGGATAACCTATCTCTAGAGGCTTGATTGACTGGAAACATATTCTTAGCCTGCCTAAAACTGCTTGGAGTGTGTCACGGAGGTCCCCCAAAATAAAACGTTCAGTGTATTTAGTGAAACCCTACACCCTAAGTACATGTAAGGGCACTGTAAGATACTAATTAGGTTGTAACATAAAACACCGTAAAAAGCAAAGCTTGACATACTAAAAGAAAAAAAAAAATTAGGCTCTGGTCAGCTCTTTCATGTTAGAGAAATACATTAAAGATATATTCACAGCAAATATACTGGGGTTTTGAATAAATCTGTTTCTCATAGTAGCCCATAGCTGGAAAGAATAGACTTGCTCATTATGGAGAAATTTCTACTTAAAATTGTCCTCAAATATTAGAAACTATACTTATTTACTTTTCCTATGAAAAAAATAAAAAAAATCCACTAGCAGCAACATCAGCAAATGATCATTATGATGATACTGGTTAAAATATGCCTGGTGAGCTCCACCACCCACCCCCCACCATCCCCACCCCCAACCCAATCTTTTTCCTAGGAAATGTGAGGGGAAGAATGCTACCAGATGAAAATATTGATACTGCATGATGGCATATAAATCTGCTATCATTATAACAATTTCGGAAGGTTAACATACCCTAGAATTCTTCCCTTGAAATTTAAAATTAAAAGTACTGATCAAACACCTTTCAGTGAAGCACTGGCACAAAATTAGATCTTTTAAGGTGAAAGTCTCAGCTCTACATCAAGAAATAGCCTATTGCCTATAAAAGCAATGTTCTATGTCTTTTTTTAGCATCTCTAAATTCTGCAATTCTTAGTATTTTGTGTTTTAAGCATTAGTTGTCAGTCAAAAGATTTTCTCCATGTTTGTGGAGGTTTCTTCTTTCATCTAGTGCCACTCAGCTCCATTACATTGTATAAATTAGAAACACTACCTCCTTAATAATGTTGGAATAAATGTAATTTAAAAACATTTAAGAATATAATTATTTACTTCCATCATAAATATTAACTATTAACATAAACCATGTGTGAAGTATTGAAAGAAGTAGAACTCAGCATTGTCAAGCATAATTTTAACGTATCAGACAAAATTAAAGGCACTTTTAGTTATCTAGGAAGAAAATCTGGGTGAGATTGATCCTGATACTTTTATTAACATCTCTGATAGAACATAGATACATAGATACATAAAAATGTGTGTGTGTGCATGTGTGTGTGTGTATAATTTGCATTGTGCCAAAATAACTATTGATTCAAAGATTATCTTACCACTAACAAAAGCTACCTTTTGCAAAACTTTGCCATTTTTGCACATTACTGAAAGGAATGAAGTGCTAATTTAATAAATATGTCACTAGCTGTGTTTAAACTAAACATCATTAATGCATGTTTGTTGTTGTATGTGCATAAGGTTACAGATTGAAAATCCCTTACTAAGAAACAAGCTGCATTTTATCAATAAATACATGCTTTTTGGGGTTTTATGGATTTGCTTTAATGTGGACGGCCACTTTTCTTCCTTTGTCTGGAAAGGTACAGTTTATATTTCTTCCCAGATTTAGTGCTTCCCTTGAAGGTTTTCGTGATTAACAATATAATATTTTTATTGAGTTATTTCACACACAAATGATGGGGCCCAAAGGGTATTCTAGGTTTACAAGGTTTTACTAATAACTATGCTCCCCTTTGTATTAAAGCTGCTAATTAGTGCTTTTAAACAGCTCAACATTTAATTCTTTGAAGGCACCATATAAAGGGCTGATATAAAACTGTTTATGTAGAAGGATATATAAAATAAGAAGGTGTTAAACCCAACACAAATTGAGTGGTAGGGGGTTCCCTAAAGTGCTAATTTTATGTTTGTTTTTGTCTCATTTAAAGTTAAGATGTCTGCATTGTAACAGTGATGTGTAACATGCTTTACATACAGATTAAGCAAAATGTGTCAATTTATGAGCCTTATTTGCCTAGAGAGGCAGTCACCAGTAGTTTCACCAGTGATTTTATGTATGTGTAAATATATACCTACATGCTTGTGTGTTTTCACATGTAGGGATCCAAAAGTGTGTGCTGGGTATACAAAGCCATGTGAGTGCCCACACATACACACTTTGATATCCATAGTATCTATCCTCTGTATGTCCATGTATTTCAGTGACTATGAAAAACTTCAAACTATTAATTATATGAGACTGCTTGTTTTTAAAAAAAAACTCATTTCATTTAATAAATAGATGTTGAGGTTTTAAAGGTACAGCTTGTTTAATTGGTATTGCTAAACTGAACTGATTTATACATACTGAGGATATGAGATGGTAATTGAGATATAAATGACTTGTGAGTAGCATTTTATCCTTCTTTTCTCCAAGTTAATCTACCAAATGTTTCAGAAATTACAGTAATTTCACAACTATAAGGCGCACCGGATTATAAGGCGCACCTGCGGGTTGTCGGCAAATTTCTGAACTTTGTCCATATATAAGACGCACTTTTTTTTCGCAGCGAGGATCCACGCGCAACAAAGTCACGAATTAGTAACAGAATCACACGATCGTGGGGTTTATTAGCAGGTGCTCAATTTGCAAATATTTTTCATGGATCGGCATAGCCTTTAAATGCAGCTCCAGGTGCCCTCCCCGTGCCGCGGGCCCAGGCACTCCCGCCCACCCCCTGCGCCAGCTGGCATGGCTCTTGCAGCTGGTGCAGCTGTCACAGCTCAGCTCGCAGCTTGGCTCGCGGCTCAACTTCCGGGTTGGCGAATTTCTGAACTTTGTCCACATGTCTAAGGCACACTGGATTATAAGGTGCATTTCTGGGTTCTGATGAAAATTTTAGTCAAAAGGGTGCGCCTTATAGTTATGAAATTACTGTAATTTAAAAAGTGGGAATTTTCATTAAAACACGATGAATGAACAGTGGAAAACTGCTTCTTAGGAAACTAAAATGAAAATCACCATTTTTCATCCAAGACATTGTTAGTACAAATACAGTTTTGAAAAATGTTTTAAAAAATATTCTCACAAAGTAAATTTCTGAGTTTTACAAGGCAAAGTGTCAAGTCAAAGCCCCAAGTGTCGATCTTCAGCTGACCCCAGTTCTCTTCCTGAAAGCACCCACCACTGAGCTCCACTCTCCGCACCCCTTTTGGGGTGGGTGGTAATTGTTTTCTGACATCTCTCTGTATACATCTATAAGATGGCACAGTATTGTGCAGATACAACTGACCTGGTTCTGGAAGTGGGATAGCTCAGTGCAGAATCCCACCTGAGCTAAGTAGTCCTGGTGCAATTAATCAGTTTCCAGGTTTGAGATAGTACAGGTGTACTCATTTCAGTGTTGACATGCAAAATTGATGAAAATTTATTTATGCAACCCTGCGGCTGTGCATAATTGTGTACTAAATGTAATTTACATACTACTGAAAGTGTCTGATGCAAACATTAAGATAGAGAATGTCAGTAAGGCAAAACTGGAAGAGGAGGTGAAAAAAAATGCAAAATGATCAGGTAGGATAAAAAAATACATCACTGTTATCTCTTTAATGTTATATCTTATTGAAAAGAAATGGAGGCTAAAGATTAAACATCCACCCCTAGTATAGTATAGTAAACTTTTTTAGGAGTTCCCTTCTTAAACTACAGCAAGTGCTGTCTTTTCACTTCCAAGAGGCAAGTATTAGGTATCAGCATCTGGCTATGCTGGCCAATGTACAAGCACACGCTAAAAATAGACTTTCCCCATAGATAGCAGTCTAAGTAAACTGTCTGTTCATGAAAAGATGATAATGTAAGAATATAAGCAAGAGCATCTTTGTGGGTTGTTACTTCACGAACAGTGTTTTACCACCATGTTATGTTTATTCGGGCAAGTGTTCTCACTTTTGTAGGATGTATTGTTATTTTGCAACCAACACTACATATATTTAGAGATCTGTTTATTTTGCATTTATGTACAAAGCCAAAGGGTGGACATGAATGGTCTAAACTCCAGATTTTCTTAGAATGATCCTGAGTAAAATCCATGTACCTTTTAAGAATTCTATTTCAAAAGGCCTGTTAAAGCCTTACATCATTCCCAAAGTATATGATCAGGTGGCATTGTCAAACCAGAGGTGGTAATGCTGTCACTAGTATTTGCCTCTGATTTATGCCCCTTTACCACACACCAAAGTATACAGAAAGACACCTTTATTGTTTTGTGTTCAAAATTTGTGAAATTACATATATGATGCTTTATAGTTGCCACAGCATTAGACCCTGTATCAATCCCATTTTTATGGTCTTTGTTTCTCTGTTCCTAAACTTAGCTTTCCCTGGAGAGCCTCTGGGAGCAAGAAAAATTGGAAAGTTGCCCTGACTCTCATTCTGCCCTGACATATGTGTTGGTATGCTTCAGAGCAGCCTAGAGGCAGCTTCGACAAATAACATCTGGCAGATTGCCTCTAACACTTGCATTTATCCTGCTGAACTTTAGGCACACACACACTGACACATCTTTGGTAGGAGCCCATCACATTGTTTCCTCTCTAGACTAGAAGGAAAGGCAGACGCATCCAAAATGGACATCCTTGAGGCACAAGGGATTTGGTTTTCTTTATAAATTAAGCTCATGAAAGAAAAGAGAAACACAGTTATGATGTGAACTCTGGATCAAATAGAAATGGGAGAGCAGCTCTACCATTTCTCCTTTTTGTAACTTAGCTGTTAGGAAACCTATTAACCCTATTAAGCCATTAACCCACCAGCATCAGCATTTTTACAGCAGATTGAGGGTTGCCACTGGATTTTACTGCACAGTGTCAAAGAGACACACAGACCAACACTTGGAAAAGTCAGAAACAGTTTGTCTCTGTGTCGTATTTCTCCTTTGCTGGTCTGTTAAGTAACTGTACTGAAGAGTTGCCTCACACTACTGCATGACAGTACAATTCTTAATAAATCCCACCTGACTGAAATGAATTAGGTCTGGGAATATGTGTTCCAGATTATTAACCAGCACCTTTGCAAGTAACTTACCATCCACATTTATTAAAGATATTGGGTGATAATTTGTGCAGTGTTCTGGATCTCTCTCTGGTCTAAGAATTATGGTAATTAGTGTTCTGAGAGAAGATGTCACTCATATGTTTCTCAGGGTGCAGACAATAGCATATCATTACACTCCTTTTAGATTTGAGATGGATAACTCCCAGACTATTCCTATTTTTTAACCTTGGCCAGCTGTGAATGGATGGAGGCTCAGAGCAGGTTGGAAGACCTGTGCTCCATTTCCATCTTTGCCAGCACAGGACACTGCACTGCTTGCTTTCACCTGCCCCCTCATGTTCAATTGCAAATGAAAATAAAGATCTGTTAAGGCTGGGTTTCAATTTTAATAGGAACTTCCCCAAAAGGAAACACTAGGTTTCATGAACACATAGAATAAAAGGTACCTGCATCTTCCATGCATGGTGCCAGGTGAAGCTGTGATGATGACTCAGAGGGCTATAAAGTGAGAGGCCACTCCAGAAGGAAGGAGCACTGAGGAATTCTGCCTGAGAATGATATAAGTAACAGTGCTGCTGCCATAGAGTGACCACTCTAAAAAGTCCTTTAAGATCTTCTCAAAAGGTGAAGAAAAGGGCAGAAGATAGTAAACCACCATCTAAATTTGGAGTTATCACAGAGCAGGTTCTTTAATTTCTAGGAGATAATTCAGGAAAGAAGAAAATTACTAATTCTTCCAGGAACTTAATTAGTAAATTAAATTCTTTAAATGGACTTTCTCCTCCCAAGTCCTCAGAATTGTGCCTGCAGCAGTCCCAAGTAATCAGTATGCCAGAATTACCCAAAACAAAATGCTGAATAATAATAATAATAATACTCAAATCTCTGAGTTTCAAGAGACGTTGGAGACCTGAGCCACACTAATCCTACAAGGTTATCTGAAAATCTCTGGCCGTTAGATTCCTCTGCTGGGATGTGATGTCTTCATACCACTTTCCTGGAAGAGAAAGTAATCTATGTTGCCATTTCTATGTGTACTCAGGCTGACACGTAAAGGGCTGTGATAACAGTACTGTCAACTGTTTCCTTCACCCCTCTCTGAAACTCCTCCTTGACTTATTTGAAAGCTAGTTGCTAAACAGTGCAATCATTTCCACAGTGCTGTTTTGGAGGATGAAAAAACCCCCAGCTTTACCCTTCAACATAATATTCCTGCTTAACTTTCATCAAAGAGTTAAACAGGCAAGGGCTTTTAGCATCTCATTTCACTTACACACACAGGCCATTATAACCTGCATAAACAAGGATGACAAGTTGAGATTAATGAAGGTCCCAAAGTGACAGAACAATTTAATTGTCAGAAATCATAGGAGGTGAACTTTGCCAGTGTATTTATATAAGACTGCCACAGTCTAAAAACTTCCCTAATTGATTATGACCAATAAGTAATAACACTGGGAGCAGTTTTCTGGAGCACAAATATGAAATGACCCAAAACAGTTAATAGCAGTTGTGAGATTCATAATATAAGAATATTAAATTGATAAAATAATTGACCGATAGTACTTGGAAAATATTTACAGTGTTTACACTTAAAAGCATACAGCAGAGAAAACTGCAGCTCTGACAAAAGTAAAATGAAGTGGGTTGGCTTTCAAAAAATGAATTGCAAGTCAGTCAGGGAGTGATATGAGTACTGCATAATAGGATCCTACAGATGTGAAGTGCAACGCTGTTTGTTCTCTCTTTTTAAAAACTTTAAAATTTATGTTTTAAAAGAATACTGAAATTATTGTGTCTGTTTTCCCAGGAGGAATAAAAACAGTACTGTGTAAGCAAACACACACACACACACACACACACACACACACACCCCTCTGATTAAAGGGGGCAAGCCTTTCACTTCTAAGCTTTGAAAGAGTCACTAGGTAATTCAAAGCTCAAAGATACAACCCACAGCTCTTTTTATTTTTGAATTCCACATGCTTACTCAGTTGTTGCCTAAATACTGCCTTTGGAGCTCATCACTTCAACTGGAAGCTAGCTCAATCTGTTCCTTTGCATTACTATGATCATATCTCCATATTTTTCTCTTCCACATATCCTGTCTTACATTCCACTTATCTCTTCTAGTCATGCTTCTCCAATGATCCCAAGCAAATCATCCAAGCTAATTTGAATGATAACTCTTTGAGAGCTGTATAATCTCTCTTTTATTTTTTTTAATTTTTTTTCCAGGAGGTAAGAAACTCACTGTGCTGGCAGTATTACCCCTTCTAAATATAAAGAATATGTCTTCATTCCTGTAATATTTTACTTAAATGGCTGCCAGGGATGGCTGTATAATTGATCTTGCCTCTGAGCAGGAGAACAGAATATATGGCCTATGGAGTTTCCTTACAGTCTTACATTTCAGTGATTCTCTGATGATAAAGGCAAAAGGCAGCAGTTAATGCATTTCACTCATATCACCTTGTAGCTCTCCCTGCATGTGCCTAAATCAGGCTCATTGCACCATGTTACCCTCTCAGTTACAACAGCATGTGTCAACCTAACTATTCCAAACTTCTTCCCATATACAAAACTGAACAGGATACTTACTGTAGACCAAGCTCTGTCTCAGTATCCATGCACTGTTCCCATTAGATCAAAGGGAAAGGTAAATATAGCTGAGGCAGGAATTGTCTCCATATGCCCTTTACAGTTTAACTGGAGCTTTATACAATGTTACTTACTGTCATCAGCAATCTGTGAGAACAATTCCAATTTCCATAGGATCATCCCCCTGTTGTTCTTTTCAAAATTTTAGGGAAAGGTTTTATTTTTATTTTTTTTCCTCAGGAATTTTTGTAAGCATGAAGTCTACACTTGGTTTTCAACAAGAGTTTGAAACCTTCAGTCGCAAACATATTTCATGCATTTTGAGTTCAGAAGAAAAGTTACCCACATTTCAATTTAGATTAGTTAGACATCCCTAGATAAAAGCTGAGATCTGACTAACTTTCCTTACAGCTGCTTTGAGCAGGGCATACACAGCACTATGGGCAAACTCTTCTGGCTCAAGTTCAGCCTCTCCTTGACAAATACATTATCTGCAAGACTTTTAGCAGAGACTCCTGTTTTTGAAAATGGCCAGATAAATACCTTGTGCAAACCTCTTTCAGACAGTAGATAACTTCTAGCTGCTGCTTGGGTGATGGATTATGAGAAATGAATATTCAAAATTCACGAGGTCTTGGCTGGTCCCTGGTGTATCTAATTCTTTGATCAGATAAATATAATTACTTCAGAAAAGAAGTATGTGTCTTGAATGACTGGGAAAATGAATTCAAAATGTGCTTTCACAACCAGTTAAAATATTTTACAGAAAGGCTGAGCTTCTGCAACCTTTTTCTCCCTAAAATTTGTTGTGTTTTTATTTACACAATGAAAAGGAAAAGGAGTACAAATCACACAGCAGGGGGTTAACAAAATGTAGGTTTTGGAGAAGGCGCGTATCAAACTCCTCTTGAGCCATGCATGCTTTCAAAACTTTTACAATCATTAAAATCCTCATCGATAACAAAACCAGAGCTCTTTAACCCTCTGATGTCATCTCCTGTAGAAAAGTTGGGAGCCCAACTCACAGTGGGGTTAGGAAGGACAAGCCATAAACATCATGCTTTGGCTTTTACTTGGTAAGTCCAAAACAGTTCACTTTGACGGGCCCTTTATATGCAAGCTTGAAAAATAACCTATTTAGCATTCCCCAGCCCTAGCACATGATTTCACTCGGAAACTATGCAAAAGATACTTTGGAAATAAATATGCACAAGAAATTACAACTCTGTCTGAATGACCCCCTACCTTGGAATGTCTAGAACTGTGAGAATTATAAGATCAGGAAATATGTACAGCCCTAGTGCCTCGAAAAGTTACTATTCCTTATTAGGAATCTGCACAGACATGGAAGCAGGAGTTGTATAAACTAAAAGGAAGATTTTTTTCCTGTCACTTACATGCCTAGTCCTTGACCTATCCCATTTATAGTTTCCTTTAAGATACTATGCATTGCAAGTTCATTTGTTTCCTAGTAGTACTCCAGCAGGTTCCGCTGCAGCCAATATTGCAGACAGACTGGGGCTATGTAAGCAGAAGCTTGAGATTTATATGCCTGTAAAATCACAGGTATTCATTTATCACTGCTAACAATTTTGAGCTCTGACTCTACAATTTCCAGGTAAAAGGTATCCTTACTCTCTGTCTGAAAATCTTAAATGCAGACATATAGAACTGTTTAGTCTGCTTTACTGTAAATTGGATGTAATATGTTATTTCAAACAAAAAGTATACCATAAACTACATACTTAATTTTGGCAGATTGTGTTTTTCTATATATGGTACGGTCCCACTGTGCTTTCATGGATCAAGCTCCCATTGACTTCAGCTGTCTCTCCTAACAGCACAGTTATAAACATTGACTTTTGTTATATTTCACACCTTTCAGGTTTTTTCATAATCTTTTTCTCTGCATAAAAGTACTGTATTCTGCAATATCCAGTTGTGGGCTTGCACAAGCAGCACAAAAGCCTCTAAAGAACTGAAAAGTACTTGCAAGAAGGAATTATCTCAATTTCTTTTCCTCTCCCCTTCCCATTCAAATATTTAGACAAATCATTCTCAAAATTAAGGAGAATAATAGTGCTACAGATCACCCCCAAAATCTGCAAAAGGAAAGAACTGCTTTTACATGGTAGATAACCTTTCAGCCAACATTCCTGTTGGTATCCCCTCCAGTTTGCAGTTAAATTGCACTGTGTGTTTATTCTTCTAATGAAAACGTTCATTACATGATTTAAAAGTGTTAGTGTACACAGTACTCACATGTCCTTTACATACATACATACTGACATGCAGATTAGAGAGAAGTTCAGGTTACCCAATTAAGAATTTGAGCTGCATTTTGGAAACGGAGAAGTGGGAGGGTGCTCTGGTTGGAGTTTTTAGTCTACACACTGACAAAAACAGTTTGCAGAATATTGGTCCACCAGGCCCAAACAGAGGCAATCAGAAGGAAAATGGGACTGAGGAGAAAGACTCTAGCACAAATATAAATAACAAGTGCCATCTCCTAGTTTAGCCTCTGAGAATCAAAAAAAAAGGGACTGAAAAAAGGGAGAGATAGCTTGTTTTCCTGCGAGTGTGGAATGTGGTCTGCAGGATGGGTGCAGCCTGCCTTGTCCCTGCATTTCCCAGCCACTTTATATCTTGCCTCCTTGCTTGCAGCAGGACTCCTGCTTTAGGCCAAATAGGCCACTGACACAAGTATAAATTTAAAATTAAAATGCTCCAACCAGCAAAAAAACCTTGCTATACTAGGCATATGGCCCAGCCAGCATTTACTTTATCAGTGCTTCATAACTGTGGGGTTGGGAAGGTTTTGCCACACAAGCTCTTTTGATTTGGTAGCCTAACATTGGTTATCAGAGATTGTCAGCTTTAATTAAAATAAACTAAAAATAGTATAAGAGGTTTTCTGAGCCTTTAGTTAAGCTGAAAACCTAAGTATTATAGCTGTCAAAGATGTCCAGTGACTTAGAATATGAAGATTGAAAAAAAGATCTCCTGAGGAGAGATTAAGGCTTTTGTCTTTTACGTGGCCACTGCTAGTGGCTCAAGGCACAATTATGAATGCTGTGGGCTGGCAGTTTTATTCAGCACAGGTATAAACTCACATGTTGGGGGACAGCCACACACTTTTCTGGGTGCTTCAAGACTTCCCCTTTTTCCCCTGGTAACGTCCATGCCATGAATCATTTCAGTTGCCAGGAGATTCTTCCCTGGCTTCAATTGGACCAGAACAGAACCTGAAGCAGTTGTCAGAGGAGGACACGATAAAGGCAGCTGTAGCCGCTTCCATTTTATTTAAAGATGTTGTTACGTGCTTTGACAGTTCTGCCCTGCACATTTAAACATTTGGTTACTGTAGCTTTAGTGAAAGTGCTTTTCTCTAGCAATACAAATCTCTGGTTACCAAACATTTACTTCATGCTCTCAAAAAGATAATCTAACAACATCCAGAGTTTTCTGTTTCCAAATAAAATGAATTCACAGTATTCTCTCATGCTATTGTTACAGACTTTGCAGTAAAATTTAGCTCCTTTATCTCTTGCTGATCTTTCAAATAAAGTTAATTATTATATCAGGTATGTTCATGGTTAGCAATGATTATTTAATATTAAACACCCTTTGCCAATAAAGCTCCATATATAATTGACTGTTAAAATCTTGGTTACAGTTGCTCCAATAATAACAGCTATAATTAAAATCATATTCTGATTTCCAAGATAACCACTTTGGCCTCACTCACACAGAAAGTAGGACTTTGTAACTGTCCTGAGAACCAGAGCAAGGCCATTTCTGAGGGAAAGATTATTAATCTCTTTTAATTGCTGTCTCCTTTGGGAAGAAGGGGACTGGAATTTCAGTGCTTTCAGGCATATTTCTAGTTGATCAAATTCTTGATAAATCTAGATGAGCTTCTGAACAGAGAGACTTAACTGAAAAACCTATTCCACATTTTATTTTAAATTTCTGCAGTGTTTCATAACAATATTTTTTCTAATCTTTTTCCTAATATCAATAGCTATGTCTCATATATTTGAAGTGAACTTTGACGAACATAACATATATACATTATATGTCTATCTCTGTCTCTATCTCTGTCTCTATCTCTACACACACACAGGTTGCCTAGGGAGGCTGTGGGTGTCCCAACACTGGCAATGTCCAAAGCCAGGTTGGATAAACCTTGAGTAATCTTGTCTAATGAGAGCTGTCCCTGCTCATATCAGGGGAGTTGAGACTGCATGTTCTTCAAGGTCCATTCCAACCCCTTAATATTGTATTATTTTATAATACAATTTGTTTTAATTATATAATGATATTTTATTATTAATAAGCCACAATGATTGCATGAATTGTGAAACTTGTTCTATTTGTTTTGATGTTCTTTTTTCTTCTTCCTTCCCATCTATCCCCAAATTGAAAAGAATTTTGTAAAATCTATTCATACATATTTTAATTTGGAGCAGATGATGGTATTCTTTTCCTAACATAAAAAAGATAAAATCTTCTTGTCACTCTAGAAGATTGCCAACCAAAGAGATCACCCTGCTTGGACATAATGTGGCACAGTGAAAACTTAGTAAGTCATTACTAACAACATTGAGATTAGATGTTAAAAATTGCAGTGGTTTGAAAATGCAAATCAGTGAATTTAAGAAGTTAACTCTGTGGCATGATTTTTTTTCTTCCCCACTTAAGAAGTAAATGATAACTTGAACTATAGATCAGCTACAGATTCTTAGGATGATTCATGAAGATACACCTTCTTAACTATCAGAGCAAAGCAAGTCCTCAATAGCTATGCCCAGATACTTCATTAGAAACCAGGACCTCTTGTAAGCAACACCTGGAACTGTCATCCTGCAAGCCACAGGACACATTCTTTCCCTGGAATGGAAAGAAGTTTAATCTATGATTGTTCTCACAGCTGATACAGGTACAATTCCATGTGTTCCCCTTTTATGTAAAGTTCATCATAATATGTCTCCTTACTTTTAAGAAACTGCATAAGTATGTACTAATAATAGCTAAAAATTTACCACGTAGAAGAGACTAACAATCCCACTCTGAGCAGCCAGCCTACCTTATGGCCCATTAGGTGGAGGTCTGCAAGCAGTGACACAGAATTGACCTTGCTCTGGATCTTTCATCATGTCAACCAAATATGCTCAGAAACACATCCCACAAAAATAAATTCAAGTTAACCATAAACTGCATAAAGAAATCTAACATAATAGTCTGCTCCAGTTCTCTATTTACATTTCCCCTCCAAATATTCCTCTTAAAGCTACCAATAGGAACAGGCAACTATCACAGCACAAACAAACAAATGTTCAGTGCTAATATAACCTTACAATAAACCATTCCAACAAAACTTTGGCAGAATGAGATGTATGGAGTAGACTCTTGTCTTGACTCAGTCCCTGAAGCATCATCGTGTTTTCTTAAAGTTACCATTACTAAGGACTAGCATTTAAACTCTTCTTTCTTTAAACAAAGAATGCACATAGGGAAACTAAACACACTACATGCCTAAAGGGATAAAAATAAGTTAAGTGAGAAGAGGAAATTAATAAAGTTCCTACCAGAAGACCAGTTCACTATCACAAGGACTTCAACTGCAGGCAAATATTTCAGCCAGTGACCACCAGTGTTATTCTAAGCATTTCTGCCACACTGCTGTAGTTCACACCCTCCTAGGAACTTTGCACAGGAGCCTGCAATTATGGCTAGGCAGTTTTGATGACTGGAGAGTTTTCTACTCATCACAATGACCACTGGATCATCCTCAAATATTCCAGGAAAGTATTTCTGGCATCTGAAATCCCCTCTTTTCTCCTCTTTGTTCAGTGTTGTTCTGCTGTGGCTGGCTGAAACTTTACCTCCTCTTCATTCACCTAGTGAGACTCTGCCTTTGGGGGCTAACAGGGGAGGCTGTATCACTGATATTCAGCAAAAAAGAGATATTCAGGTTTTTAATCACTCTACACTGGCTACAGTGATTTAGGAAACACTTACTGATACGCAGCTATTTTGCAATTGCACCATTATGTTCATCTCTTCTGTTCAAGTGAGTGAACACCACTGTGTTGCTTCTGAGTTTCCTTGCATTTTAAATTTGTGCCCAAATTCTTCACTGAGAAAGTGGTTTGGTGTTTCTACAGAGAAATAAAACCCATTCATTTTTATGAGGGTTATTTACCAGGCTAAATAAAATTAATATTATGTGGCACTTCAGAGTGAAAATGAACTTGGGTCAATTCAAAACAGAGTAACCTACAGATTGCTAACCTATAGAGGTGCCCTTCTCCTGCACCTTGGTACATGAAATATGTAGGACAGTACTGGGTTTGGTAGCATCCATCTCATTGCATCATTGCAAAGTGCTTTACAAGTCACCTCTGCTACCATGTCAGGTTCAGCATTTCTGTTGTCATACATTCCTTGCTGAATATGCACAAGGTAAGTTGTACATCTTGTGTATCCTGGGATGCCAAAAGGGAAGTCAATTTCCCACCTAGTCATTCAGGTTTCTGTCACATGTCTGCAGTGAGACTTTAATTTCATCTGGTGAGCTCTGAGAGCCTGACAAAGCATCTTTATTTAGTGGCAGGACTGAGCCTCTCACCATAATCACTGACATGCTCCTCCCCTCCCCATCTAAGAAGTGAACACATGATTTATGTTTTAATGTAATACAGGGCTCCTCTCATTGCATCTCCTTCATTCAACCGCTTCTCCTATCTGGCACCAAAGTGTGATTAAATATTAACATGGGGTGGGTCCTATTATTTCCTGACTTCCAAGAATCCATTGGTAAATTGAGATCTACCTGCTAAAAATTTCTGACACGACATAATTTGTATTGAACCCCCTTTCCATGCCAGAGTGCCAGTGTTAATAAATCAGGCTGTTCACATTGAATAAATCTATTTAAATACTTATAAAATATTAAAGATACATTTGGGAAAAGCCTCTAAGGTGATTGTTGCACCCATGCACCTCACAGTAACTAATTTATTAAAGAGTTTGCAAACCTGGGAAGGAAGGGAAAGAAAAATGGTTTCATAAACCAAGAGCAGAAGCCAATTTTTCAGCACAGATGATGAAAGGAAGCATGCATTTCTAATCAAAAAGACAGATACGCCTTTTCTCTCCCACCATTCCCTCAACAGCAAAGTGCCTTTTCATCATCAACAACACTCCATTCCTAATGTCTGCTGAGGCCTTTCTGCACCTTCTCCATACACCAGTAATGTACACACAGCATCCCTTTGAAACAAGAGCCCATTAGCTGTGGCAGACTACCTTTTTACATGTAGTCCTTCCGTTGGTAGTCATCAGCAGAGTGCTAAATCATCCCAACTGGGCATGCTTACATCATGGCAGTGGGATAAACACATATTTAGAGCCATAGAATGAAAATTGCTTTTCTATCTTTTTTGAAGTTTATTCTTTTTTTTTTTAAGTTTTTTTTTTTTTTTTTTTTCCTTTAGGAAAGGTCATATACTACACAGGGAACATTTAGCTCTTCTCTCTCACACCCTTCTCCCCTCCCTTAAATACAGACTTTTTTAACAAATCCACTTTTGCTTACACAAAGGACATCTGTAATTTTAGACTTCAACCACCAGTCCCCTTTAAAAGATTACATAGTAAATGTGATCATAAATTTGCCCCACAATAAGAAACAAGTAGGAGCATGCCCTCAAAGAGGGATTTATGTGATTGTTTTCCTTCCAGGGTGTGGTGAAGAGGAATAGAAACTGTCCGCAAGAGCAGCAAGCAGGGTGATACTTCACAATAGCTACCTGAGTAATGTAAGAGAGATTAAGCCTTAATTGAGGACTGCCATTTCAGAAAACAATTAATTTCCAGGCTGTTGTAAAAGCTCTGTTGACATTTCTCAACAGAGATTTTGCTTCTCAGTAAGGGTTTAAAGAGCTTTATTCAATTGAGGCTGTGGTGCTGCTGCCTTTCTTTGGGCTAGGGCCCCCTAGAAAAGCTCATTTCTTTGACATGGAAGTAAGTTTCTGTGCATTTTGTCAATACTGACTTCTAAATCTTCACATGAGAGCCCATCTCAGATTCTTGACAGCTGCTTTTCTGTAAGTGTCTGATTCAATATCCTGAGGTAGCTGGGGAGACCAAAAATGAAAAAACGAAATTATAAGCAGCAGCCTCCGACCCTATTTGGTCAAGGGTCTGCTTGTATGACACTTTTTCTAGACCCTTTCTTTTCAACCCTAGCAAGTACTAGGAGCACAGTGGGCTGTACCGAGGCATGAGGATTCTGTTAAACTCCAACTATGGGCAAAAGGCTTTTCTGCATGCTCAAGCCATCCTCAAAGCCAGTAACGAATTTTACCACAAACCATGACAGATGATGGTTCCAGGTCCACAAAAAGAAACTCTGGCCTGTGCTTATCAAAAATGCCAGAATTCCTTTTTGTTTTGGTGACAATAATATCCTGTTCAAACTCTACGGCAACTGGACAATAGACTAAGATCCCCTGAAACTGTTTGGCCAGCATGGCCTGAGGCATGTTCTTTCAAGAAGGTGCCTTAAAGGAGCTGCCTAAGCAAGCTGCTGGGCATCTCAGTGAATCCAGAAACAAAAAATGAGGGAGCTAAACTTTGGAAAAAGTTTTCTGCTACAGAGAGGCCAGTAGGAAATTCCAGATCATGGTACCTGGCTGTACATATCCCCGTTGAAAGTGGTTTGCCTTGATGCTGGGTTCAATTTATTACCAATGACAAATTGCCTGTCAAAACGCAGCTGCTTTATAGGAATATACAATTGTTTGTGTACAGAGACCAAAGGATGAAAGGGTTAATTATCCAACAAACTCAGGCAAGAAGGAGAAAAAGTTTAAAGCCCAGGGAGGTTATCATTGCCTTTTGCACAGGCTGGTTTTAATCACTTTCTTGTACCTCTCCCTGACTTCATTTATCAAACCTTCACATAAAAGTTGCAAAGTGAGGTTATTCAGCGGATACCTCCATTCATCTCAGATGATTGACCAGCATGGTTTGCAGTACAAACCAACCTGGATGATGGCATTCCTCTTGTTTTCATTGCACAGCCTGCTTTCATTTTATGCTGTAATTCCATTTTCACAAAACCATAACCAAGCAGGCTGCATATCCCAGGTTCCAGATTTATTTACCAACACCCCTGACCAGGCCCCTCTGCCTTCTCCTGTTATCTGCTTTATGCAGCTTTGGATCTTACCACCAGGAGTCTGGGGTGGATTAGCACAAGATAGGAGCTAGATCCAATGTAACCAAGAGATTTAATCAACCCATGCTTTCACCCCTGCTCCCCATTGTCCACATAAAGCCAGGTCCTACTTACACACAAACATTTCATGGGAAATCCTGTTTGATAATTTGTGACTTTGTAGGAGTTGACCTCATTCAGGTTACAGAAATGATGGTCTTATTTGACAGAAGTAGATAAGCTGCTGTACCAAGAAATTCAGGAGAGGAATGAAGAGGACATGTATCTTTTGAGGCTTTTCAGAACCTGAGGATCACCATTTCTGCACCTCCACCAGATGGGCTATTAATATGAATGAGGCAAATTATAAGTACAGTAATTTCACAATTATAAGCCGCACCTGAATAAAAGCCGCTCTTCTGGGTAGCTGGGAAGACCACGGGATTTGTCCACATATAAGCCGCACCCGAATATAAGCCACGCTTTTTATTTTTTTTAACTCTGCGCGGCAGAGGGGGCGGGGCGCTCTGGCCTGGCCCCACACAGCCCGGCTTCCCAGCGGCAGGGGCCGGCCCGCCCTTGCGCACGCCCCGTTCCCGGCGGTCCTCTGCTCCCAACGGCTCCCGGTGGCACAGGGGCCGGCCAGCCCTCTTGCAGCCCCCGTTCAGGGTGGTCCCATGCTCCCGGCGGTGGTACAGCGGGACGGCATAGCCCCGCACCAAGCGGAAGCACGGCAGCCCCAAGAGGCGGCACCGCGCAGCGGCCCCAAGTGGTGGCACAGTGGGACAGCACAGCTCCGCGCCAAGCGGAAGTGCGGCGGCCCCAACTGGCACTGCTCCCCCGCCGGCCCGCCCCTCCTGGCGGCAGCAGCAACCCCGCTGCCAGCCCTCCCATCTCGTCCCACCTGGCAGTGGCGGCGACCCCGCTGCTGGCCAGCTCGTCCTATTCCCCGGCAACCCCGCCACCAGCCCGCCTGGCTCCTTGGTGGTTCTGCTGCCGGCACGCCCTCCCCACTCGGCAAAGCCTGCTCCCCACCTGCCCAGCCGCTGCTCTGTGGCAGCTCTCCACTTGGCCGGCTCTCACTTCCGGATTGGCGTTTTGCTGGGATTTGTCCATAGATAAGCCGCACCTGAATATAAGCCGCACCACTGGGGTAGGCTGGATTCTTCAATGAAAAAGGTGCGGCTTATATTCGTGAAATTACTGTACTCTGATTCATCAAGGAGAGTGTTTATGAGTGAAGAGCAAGAAGAGAGCAACCTCTCAGGCAAATAAGGCCACATTGGAATTTCATCCACTGGTAAGACTTCAAAGATGATTGCTAGGCAAAATATGATAAAAAATTCTTTGCTGCCTTTTGTGGGAATAAAACCACCAGAATCTGGATCCTGCTGATTACTAAACACCTGATTCACACATAATATTAAAGGTTGGAGGGATTTTTGTGTAGCTCAGGAGCTTCAGCTGGGGTAAATCAGCATATTGATGGCACCGTGTCAGTTCACACCACTCCATTTCAAAACTTGAAACAAGTATTTCAGTGTACTTCCTTTGCAAAACGTTAATCTAGTGAGAAGAACTCTGCCAATGATTATGTAGAGTTCATGTCGGCATGGTTCATCTGTAGTCACTTTCTAGGTGAAAAGCCTTTCAGATTAAAGTCCATCCAAACAATCTGGACCACTTTGTGTGAAAAAGAGGAAGGGCAATAGCTGACCAGGTCTCTGTTCTATTTAAAACATTCCAGTAAGTTTTCAGCTACAGAATATGGCAACAGAACTGATCACATGGGAAAATGCAATTAAAATACCTTCCTGCATTTTGTAGCCACAAAATCATTGACAAATCAACATAATCTGGCTTTGCTGAAGTGGGGGGTGTGAGTCAGTGCACCAGGAAAGAGTTTCAGCTAATTAGTTTTGAAACTAATAACCTTTCTCAGTGATACTTCAAAGCTTTTTATACCTTCCCTCATTGACACTGGGATCCATGAGTGATTTCCCTTACTTCTCTTTGCTCCTAATGTGGTGTTGAAACCTTGAAGAGACTCAGATGTCAGACCAGATGCAGCAGACAAAAGTTGAAGCTTCAGGTTGATATTCTGCCATCATTTTTTTTTACCTTTAGGGTTTTTGTGCGTCTCTTAATAGAAGAATAGTTTTGTAGATTAGAAATTAACTTTGACCAAGAACAGCAAGCAAATCCATGCAGCCTGAAGCAAGCAGAGCCTTCAGGCAAGTGTTTGTGGGCTTTCTTTAGAAGAGCTCCCTGGGTACATAAAGAGTTTATTAGTGGTGATTTGTGTACCACTGCTGCTATCCTGTTGATAGCATGCTTCTATCTTCTTTGTCTGAGTCCAATTCGAACTGGAATTCAGACAGAAGTAATGATCACAGAGGGATTCTCATTCATTTTTTCATCTCCTTCCAAATTCCTTGCTTGCAAAGGTAGTTCTTAGATCACACCTTTGACAAAAGTCTTCACTACTGCTTGTGCCTGGACTGAGATCAGTCTTCCTGAGAATACTTATTCTTTTGTGTGTGTGTGTGTGTCTGTGTGTGTACTGAAATTGAATATTAAGATAAAAAGGAGCTTTTGGTTCTTTCTCATCAAAGAGCTGAACGTTTCCTGAACCTTCTGTGACCTTAGATGATTCTTTGGAGAGTCTAAAATCTTTGACCGAGCAATGGCTCAAGACAAGGGATGTTAATAGCATTAGATGCTGAGAAAGCCCTTGATGGGGTGCAGCATAATTATTGATAATAGTTTTAATATAATTATGAATTGGAATAACTTTTGCAGGCAGTTTTCTTTCTCCATGTGACCTATACCAGATGTCAGGATTAATGTAGACAAGTGCAAAGTTTGTTCTTTTCTGGAAATATTTATAACACAGGCATATTATATCTAAAAGCTAATCAGCAGGTTTTCAATTGGAAGATTACTAAGGTTGCCATCCTACTAACATGATCATACCTCATTATTACAAATGTAAATTGAAACTGTACCTTCCTGAATAGATGAAAAAAAAGTTTTGCTTAGTAGTGTTTGAGACAATAAATGTTGGGACAGAATAGTAAAGAAGAAATGCATGAATAAAAACAAAACTAGGAAAGAAAGAAAAAAATTGTTTTTCCCCCTCTAAATTTTTGAAAGAAACATTCTCCACCTGAAAGGAAATGAATCAACAGAGAGTAAACCTGACATTATCCCTGTATTGAATCTGAGGAATGAAGCAGGATTCATTAATGGCTGCTTTTTATTTGAGGATGGCAAAAATTAGCTGATTTATGTCAGAAATTTCAAGAGATTTTCATTCTCTTGACATTTCACAGATTCCCTTGATTCAAAACGAAATTTAAGTTGTGGGTTTTTCTTTTGTTTTCTTTTCTTTTTTAATTAAGTGGAATTATAAATCTAAACTTCTAGAAGATATTTCAAAAATTCATCATTATTATCACTTTTGCTGCTTATTTTAATGTATTAGCCATTTTATGTCTCCATTTTATATTTTTTAACCAAAAAGGAAAATAAAAAGAGCCCTATTTGAACTTTACCCAGTGATGCAATATTTCTTTGTTTGTACTCCAATATTTTATAGGCTTGCATGCTATCGTGCTTTATTGAAAACTCATGCTTTATTTGCTATTCGTTATTATCTTTTCAATATTTGTGCTTCTTAAGATTCCTCTTCCTCTGCAACATTTGTTTCAAATGATTTACTTTCTGCCAAGGTATGCACTTGCATATATGCTTTTTTGAAGGTAACCAGCATAGTGCTATTATTTCTCAATTTTTGTAATTCTCTTGGTCTCTCTCTTGAGCTGTATGTTATTCAAGAGAGATGTTTGCAAAGTTGAGAGTCTGTACATCTCAAATATCTGGCACGCATGGATGATGCAAACAGGCTTAAAGATGGGAGAATGTGGGCTTGAACTTCTATTTACTCCTGAAACAGTAAAAATTAATAAATAGATGAGGAAGGCAATCTGTTCTAAACACATATGATACTCTGCTAAAGTTAACCCTAAAGCACAACGCTGCTGTATTTTTAATGCACTTGCAAAGTTTCATCTGCACATTTCATTAATATACTCCTGTAGATCCAGGATGGCTTCTCCTCAGGAGTCTCTACTTTCTGGATCATAAAGTTGTCTTCACTATAATTTAGGAACCTCTGCGATGATGCATGTTCAGCTGTATTTGTTACTCAACAGATGTCTGGGTAGTTAAATTCCTTCATGAGCCTTTATCAGTACTTCTATTCTGGGATTCCCAACTGGTTCAAGACGTATCTCTGCTAGCCGGCAGCATTGCTCAGAGATCAATACAGCCTGGACCAGGCTGGTTCAGTGTGGAGCTCGAGTGGCTGGTTGCCCTGACCACCACCAATCTTGCTGCTCAACTTGACTCAGTAGGTTCTGGAGCCAATGCCTTGCTGGTTCCTGCTCGAGAAGGACAAAGTTATAGGGGCAGCTGGGGACAGGTCCCACGTTCATAATTCTTGAGACCATCTGCTGCAGTAACTGTCACTGCTTCTCCTGTGGGGCTGCTGCCTGGGCTCGCTGATTGCACATAAATTTTGACAACACCTGCTGCTCTTCATATTCCTTCATATATTGTATCTACAACAGAATCTCAAAACCAGGCGCTGCTCGCACTTCATTCAAACAGCCACCTCCCCTACATAGCACACTGATTTTCCCAAGCTGCCCCTTTGAGCTGTTTGGTCTCAATAAAACAGGTGTGATAACAAGTTAACAGTGCTGAGGGTGAACACCTTTTCAGGCCCATCCCATGTTCTTCAGCCATCCTAGCTACTCTTCCCTCTCCCCAGGGTCATCTTTGTCTTGGAGGACCACTTGGTCCTGCCTTGGCCACTGGTTCCAAGGACTCAGCAGGATGCATTTAACCTTCTACCAGAAGGATCAACACTCACCAGCAGTGTGGGGAAGTTTTAGATAAATTATACCAGCCTGCTCTATTCTCTTAGGCTACTTCCATTCACTACATACTAAGGAGCTTTCTCTAGAACTGTTTAAAGAATAAGATAATATTCTGATTTGCAACTAGTCATTCTTCTATATCACTAAGATTCATAATATTAGTTATTAATAAATATTTAGCCTACTGCTGGGTATTTTTTAAAATGCTCTCAAATCCTCAGAGTTTAAAGAATTTTAGCCTCAGTGATGTTCACCATGGAATTTACATGTTGCCATTCTGCCATCTAGAAGTATTTGTCATTCAGAGATCAGAAAAAATCCCAGCCATTTTGTTTTGTTTTGTTTTTTTTTCTGGGCAATCAGAAAAGAATAAACTCAATCAAAATAAATGCTTTATTTTGAGTAATGAAAAGCAATAGTTCTCCTTCTGAATTGGTCATGTAAGTATTAAATTTACAGGTGTCAGAATTGGTTTGCAAAATGTTACTCATTAAAATGAGGATTATATTTCTACCTTCCACAAAAGGCATAGATAAACTGCTGTAATTTCAACTCATCCTGTTCTGCACTGTACTAACTGGCAAAGTTGCTCCTCTGGCACAGTAAGTTTTGACTGGATTATAAGCACTTTTTACTTTGTCTGTAGCCAAAGTGTTTCCTTCTCCTGATGAAAATGGGCAAGAAAGGAAAGAGATAGTATCATTTAACTACCATCTTGGGGTTTGTTTCCTCCTCCATTATTTTTTTTCTCAGTCACTTAGGTTATGCTGATAAAAGACAGGATGGGCTTCAGAACAGTACCTGCCATTTTAAAAGAAAATAAAGTGCAACCAAAAAATCACTGCTTCTTATTCAACAACTAAACTGATCTTTGCCTACACCCCTCACCAAGAATCTGACTTCTTATGGCTAGCTAGCAAACATAAAGTAAAACACCTGTTTACCAGACACAGAGCTATGTGTCTGCCATTGCCAATCCATCTGTGGAACATAAACATAACTTTCACCAGCTGCTTCTTTTAGCATGGGCTGGTAATGGAAGCCATTATAGACCATATCAACAACATACTTTCCTAATAATCATGGGCCAGAGCATCACAGGGTGTAAATTGGCAGAGCCTCACAGAAGGTGATACTGATTTACACCATCAGAGGATTTCGCCCCACTGTGTTTGTTTTCTTCACACTCTCCTCCTTTTAGCACCCTTATTTTCCTAGCTTTCAGTTTGTTTCTGGGGTTTTTTCCATTATATTTTACTAATGAGGCAACATATTGTTAAACAATTCCTGGGCCAGGCACAAACAGGATAATTACCCTGGGCACATACAGCCTCAGTATTAATGACTCTAAGAAAACCTCTGATGATTTGGAGGTGTTATACAGGCTCCAACTGTATTTGGGCCAAATGTATAAACATGCTCAACTCTGTTGACTTCAGGAGAATTATACCTACCTGCTCTTGTTTGTGCAAATGTGCTGAAGGTGATTCACAAAATCATGCCCAACCACGTCCACTCCCCCTAGATTTAAACTGAGCTTGAAATCTCACAGTGCAAACAGAAGATTCCTTTTTGTCTTGCATGAAGGCTAGTGTGTTACAACTATAATTATATTGCTGCTAGATCACCTTATCTCTCAGTCTACTCTAGGATGCAGTAAGGAGGCTCTGCTCTTGACAAACATCATCATACCTCTTTCCTTGTGTCACATCATTTAGGCAGGTCAGGATCTTGATGGTGACCCAAGACAACATTCATCCTATGACCAGGCTGTTCATTTTAATTTCAGTGAGAAGGTCAGAAAGGCCTCAGGAGTTTTTGACTCTTCATTTTCCAGTTAGAAGACAACCTGAAACTCAGAAATGAAATTTCGTTAGTATGTGAAGCTCTAAAATGGAAAAACTTCTACATCATTAGAGATATCAGATGCGGGGGACACCCATCCTATTGCGTTCAGCCCAGAAATGGCAGCAGTCCCTGAGACTTAACCATCGGAATTCACTTTCCTCTTGGTAATTTTGTAACATACACTGAGTAGTGATTTCCAAGACTCCCGTAACTGCAAAAATCAATAGTTACCTCTAAAATATTCTGACTTTAGGTGTACAACCTTATTTAAAATGCACTGCTAGAGCATATATTTTCATGTATCATTATGTCTAAATGCATGATAACCAGGTTGAAAAATCAAATTAGCTATGTTAAAGTGAATATTACAATGTAACTACTACCTGCTGTGCCATGAATGAATCTTGTAAACACAATCAAATTTCTTTCTTTCTCTCTCTCACACAGAGACACATGCATGCCCTTGCACAAGAAAAGAGATTCTTCACCTTCTGCCATCATATTGTCACAGCAGCTCATGTTTATTGTGAATGACATCTTCAGCTACAACTCAGCATGAGCTCTGGTATGCTGGAGTTGAACATCTTACCAGGAAAATCAGCAGTCATATTAAAGTTGTTTCATGAATAATGAAAAAATAAATATCACATTTACTGTAGGTACACAAAATGCTTTGTTTAACTAAAAGTGTTTGCTGAGAAATTCCAGGTCTCTGAGGGTAGATTCTATTTTATTAACTGTGGATAGAGAACTTAGTTAGATGGAGCTGTTTTCATTATATCCGTAATTTTCTCAATTATACAAATGAGAGAGCATGTGATGAGTATTATTCGCAGGATATAGACTACTCTTTAGAAAATTCTAAATTCTTAGAAAATCACAAAGCAGCAAATCCTCAGTGCTGGCAGCTGAGAGTCTTTCAGCCACTTACATTCTGTATAAGGAGGTTTACATGTGTCTCCCAAGTCCAAATTTGTGTAAGAGCAGTTTTAATCATTAATGGGGGCAAAAAGGCTTCAGAGACAGTAATGCAATTACATAAGTGCATAATGCAAAAGAGAATTCAATTTTCTCAATGCCATACAAGGCAAACTTATTCCTGGACCCCAGCAATAGACACTCAAAACTGCACCATATCCACAGTTTTGCTGGCTGAACCTGTGTGCACTCCTGCCAGCCCTCAGAAACTTCATAATCACAAAATTCAGGGAGAAGAAACAAGCCTAGTTTGAATTATGGGGTTATGGTGACCAGAGTTTGATAAAAATGTTGTTTGCGATGGAAATGCTATATTTTGTCCTATTAAGGACAGAGCAAACACACTTTTTACATAGCAGTAATGTCTCAGGCAAAAGGGAAAACTTTCAATGATTTCAGGCTTTGTGCTAGACTGAAACTTGTGATCCTAAAATGTAAACAGCTGTTAATGAAACACAAATATACTTGGTTCCAGAAGTGGAAAACAGTCTCACTAACAACCTTTTTTAAAAAAGAAAATGTACTTTTATTCCCCATTCTTTGGAATGTTTTATCCATATTCATAGCAAAAACCCTGAGAAATGTTATCAAGTGCCAAAAAGTATGAAAACTAATACCAAACACATTGTCAATATCCTACTAACTATTAGTTACGAACTTATCAGCATGGAAATACTTATTCTCAGTAGAATTTTCTGAATGCCAATATGGCAATCATAAATAATCAACTACATAAGTAGTGCAACTTTAAGCACAAGGCTTAAAATTAGTGATTTAAACAACTCCTCTTTCAAGGAGGGTGGTTTCTACCTTTCACTGAGGTGAAAGACACAAAACTGGTCTTTCCCATAAGCCTAAGTCATCAATTTTTTGTACAGAGTAGTGTATTTTATGACTTCTTTCTTGTGAATTCAAGTTCCCTGTATTCCCTATTCATAGAGAAGTGCTCATTTCCTGTTTAAAAACACATGTATTTACTCTTATTCATTTAACAACATTCTAAATGACAGTAACAAAAGCAATAAACAGAAATAATCCAGTGACTGTACAAAAGCCTCTCCTCATTCTTACTCTTTGCCTTTAAGCATGACAGAAAACTAAGAGCATTTTATTTTTCTTTTTGCCATGCGCTGATGCATGAAAAAAACAAAAGGAAATAACTCTAAGGTACATTAGCTCTTTAGACTCCCTCTACTGTGGGCTTAGGTAGGTGGTTTAGAGCTTCTCCCTACCAGCTGCAAGGATAAATCATGATCTGAGAGAGGGCCAACATTTAGATTTGACATGCAGGAAGAGGTGCATCTCCTGACATACAGGCCAAAGAATTAAAAATAAGCAAATGTATGAGCAAGTAAACCCATGAACTAGTGAGGAACGTGTCAGTCAATAGCAGTGCAAGCTGTATTTCTATTATACAAGAAAGGTAAAAGTATTCTAGTAGGTCACTTAGTTACTTCAACCAGATGGAATCCAAAATGTTCAGAAAATTAAAAATCCATTTATTCCTCCAAAGTTGCATTCCATCTGTTATCAGACATTTATGGAATCTTTTTGCATACAGGATATGGCAACCACTGGTGCCTTGGAAATGTTTCTCTTTTGTGCAGCTCACGGAAAGCCAGGCTGAATACAGACAGCACTGAAGAAAACTCTTCTATTCAGGTGCTCTAGCTTATCTTCAAAAATCTAGGAAACTATACTTCTGTTTAAAACAAAGAAATCATATAAAATAGTGTACTATTACCTGCAAAAATGCAACAGGAACTTTTAATCTTAAAAAAAAAATAAAAGATCCAAAATAAAACCAAATCAGGCTATTCCTTGCTCTTTCCACCTTGAAAATTTTAACTTTCCTGCCAGTCTGTTTCTCATTTTCAGCTTGTGGAGACAATAAGAATGATTCAGATGCTATGAAGGAATGCAGCCTGGCATGTAGTGATCTCCACCCTGAAGATAAAAGTGACAAAATTACTGCAGGGGTTATGAGCTCTAGCCTTCATCAATCATTTTCCAAGAAATATTTTATTTTATTCAACTACACATTGTTCCTAGATCTAACTTGAGTATGGTCCCTTTCTTCCTCTCCTTGTTCTCAGCATCTTCAGCTTCACCAGATGGAAGAATATCATCTGGCATGCAGGCCAGGCCAAATTTTCTCTATATGACACAAACATTCATATTTCCTGTTTCAATAGGGCATTCTCTTCTTGCAGTCAGTGGCTCACACAATAGCTCACTACCAACAAGCTTTATCGTGCTTGGTGAGGAGAGTGTGTTGTCCCCTGGTGAATCTCACCCATAAATACAGGGCTATATTGTCAGGCAGTTATATTCCCATTTCTCTCCTGATTATCCACACCTCATGGTAAATCACCCCCAGCTTCTGTGTTGGAGCTGACTGCATCCCTTTGAGGTTAAAAAACACTCAGCAGGTAACTCTGTCTCAGTACTGTTTCTTATAGGGCAAAACCACATCAGATTCTGTGACCTTAAAGAGTCCTCCCATGCTACATCACTAGACCCTTGCACCATAAACATCCTTCATGACACCAAGGCCCAGATTACTTCAGACCATGTGAACAGGGGCAGGAGCATGTCTTACATTACCTACATCTGCATTTTGTTCACCTCCCCAAATCATCTCTGGCAGGTGACTTTCACATGGAAAGACAAAGCGCTCAAAAATCCCAAGGCAGCAGATCAAAGAACAAAGCACTTGCTTTTAAGCATGTCTGCATTAAAAAAAAAAATACTAAAAGAGTAAATCACAAATGGTGGATTATTTGTATCAGTCTTTGCATTTGTTTTTAACGTCACGTCATGTCTCCACATTTTCTTCTACAACCCAAAGGAAGGAAAAAGTTGTCATTCATATTTAGTCTCATCTGTCTAAAGCTGACACTAAAAAAACCCCAAAAACAATCAAAACAACCACACAAATTCAGTGAGAGTACAGCAAGACTGACTGAAAACGGGTATGAGTGACATCAAGTTCTGATATAACAAGCCTGTGCTTTTCATCATTCCAGATTTGGAATCCACCAACTTAGACTTTGGGGTTGAGGACCGAATTCTGAAAGACCATATTCAAAAAGCAGCAGAAGCAGAGACTATAGTTTTACTCCTATTTTGGACAAACATTCTGTTTCACTTGCTTAATACACGAAAAGATGATACTGAGCAAGTATGCTGCCCAAGACGGACAAAACACAAGTGGCAAAACAGTAGAGCTGGAGAAAACCCAACTGGTGCACAAAGGGCTGTGAGGGGCATTCCAAGAGTGCATCCAACCACGGGGCAGGCACACATCTCCCCAGAGTGAGCTTCTGTCCACACAAATGTAACCCCCTCTCTCTCCAGAGTCCAATCTTATTAAAGATTTCCTTTGATTACATAGAGAGACTCGGACCCATACCACCTTATCAGCTAGAGCGCCTGCCCTGCTTTTCTTTAGTTTCACCCATCCCCTGCTAAGTTTAGAAGAAAAAGGCAACAGCTGTGGCTACTGACAGAGGAAGGTTGGCAGCTGCAAAACCGAGATGCCACATTTCAGTATATAATTTTCTTTCCACAGTGTCTCTCCCTAAGTTTCCTCTTTAAGAGGCACTTAAAATCCATGTGTCTGACTCAATTATTGTTATTGTAGCTATGGAACAGAATGTGATGCTGATGAGGGCCTACCTGTCTGGTTAACTTCCCTTTCTGGATGCTTTCTTTCTTTGATTCATCATTGCTTGTGACACATGTATTGTCTAAATTACGTTCAAGAACAAGAGTCTAATACATTAAATAGAAGAAGGTGAAAAAATCAGTTGCAAGTATACATTTACATGCTAACTTTAAATGTTCTGTTTCTGAGAAACATCTTAAATAGAGAGCATGGTTTCACTGAAAATTAAGTATAACATTTGCAGTAAAATTAATAAAAAATTCATTTTGCTTCTTTTGTTAGGAGAGTACCAACATTGCAGAAATGCTTTGTCTTCATGAACTCATCTACAAATTGTCCATTATTTCAGTATTCAGTACATTATCAAATCATATCTGAAGCACTATGAATTCATGCCCCAGAGGGCAAGAACCCAAATTTGAAGTCATCATCATTCTGTGTATTTTCTGCTCAGTTGAAGGTTTTATGATATAGGCTGAATGTCTTTTCAGGACAATCCTAAAAATAAGCTAATGCAATGGGGACAGGATTTATTAGATATGTACAATCACCTTCAGTTGATGTTCTCCCTAGGTCAGTTCTCATGTGATTGGCAAGGGATCATGACAGCTTGTATCTTCCTATGAGAAACCTGTGCAGACACTGGTAATTAGAACTGCCACTCAGTCCTCCCTGACAACAGCTACTGCAGTGGCTCTGGGCCTCTGAACTAGCTACTGCCTCTGGAAAATCCTGTTTCCCAGTGTTTTCTCCTCCATAGGCACATACCTAATTGCATGTAAACATTCTGTAATTTATTATGTGACACAAAAACATTGGTATCTTCAAGCTGAAAATACAGTGGTTGATAAATACTGGAAAACTACAATTCTAAAATGTCACTTACAATATCGTTCTCCAACTGCCTACCCTGACTGGTTTCTGAACTAAGGATACTTCCTAGGAAATGGAAAAGCTGAAAAGGGTCTCAGTCTGTGTTTTAAGGAGCCTGATTCTTAGCCAAAGTTACGACTGTTGAAGCTTATAAGTCAGCACAGTTTTGAAAAAAAAATTCTCCATTTAATTGAAAATACCAGTGCATTTCCCCTGTACTATGCTATCTCAAGCAGAACAAGATTGAAAAAGTTCTATTACCAATTAGCATATTTTTACCCATAATCAGTTAACTCACAAACTGTTAATAACTGCAATTAACAAAGAAATAAAAATGAGAAAAAAACTCCAGCAATGCAACAGTTCACAGCTGTATTTGGAAGAGACTGTGCATAAAGGAAGACGTTTGGAAATATTTGCAAATTAAAATGAAGCTGAAAAAATTTCCTTATACTAGTATATCTACAAAATGAAAGTTGGATCTGTTTTTGGGTTTGCTGCTGTTTGGAGGTATGATTTTAGATACAGCTTCCTTATCTGTGAAATGGGGCTGACAATACAGCTGCAGTTTCCATGTGCAGTGCCCAGTTATTCCCATTTCATCACGTTAAATAGCTTATTTTTATCCCACAATGGGGAAAAATTATCCAGAGTGAGGTAGTAAGGAATTGTTGAGATTCAGAGTTGAAAAGGCAGTGAAATCTAACCTCCAGACCATGGAAATCAGTGGAAATTGACTTCAAAACACTGTTGATTTTGGTGGTTTTGGAATCAAGGAGGACAGACTTACGGCACAAAGACAAGTCTGTTTTCCAGAGCAATGTTTCTTGATAGGAGCAGCCTGTCAGACAGCAGCACACTGTACCTTTCAGGCAGACCCATGCTGAAGGCTCTACATAGTTCTAGGGTGTCCAGGAGCATCTCAGGGAAGAATTTCTCCCTCTGTCTTCCCCACAGCTTCTTCAAGGCGTCAAGGAGGATGTTCTGGCTTACCCCTATGGTTACACAGAAAGCATTTGGCACCAGACCATAGGCACAGATCCCCAAGGAGAAAGGAAGCCAGTCTGTGTGGGAAGGGGTTAGGCCCAGGGACCTGATTCTATTTCCTGCCCATTACTACAGCATTAACACCCAGCCTGCAACCTATGGGAGTTTCAGATGTGCAGAATCACACCCAGAGCACTGAGTTGACCAGACTTTGAAGGCAACCACTACAGTGCTAAGTTTATTTTGCCAGTAGCAATCTGGTCCAAGAAGAGCATGGCACAGTGCGTTAAGCATCTTGATGAAGTTTTATGCAACCACTCTTTAAAAACCAACCCAGAAATGGCAGTGCTGTAATGAGTGCTTCCATATATGTACTTCAAAATTAATCCAGAAGTATAGTCATGCAAAAGGTCAGAAATTATTGAGTGAATAGCACCATTTCCTTTTTAGACCTTGATAATAGCATGGTATTTGGGTAATACTTTGGCACAGTACACAAGGAAGAAAGTGTGGAGCTCTAGTCTTGATCATAGACTCTTCCCTTTAAAGCATCTGCCCACCACTAGCACAACATAATCTTCACTTCTATCATAATTCAAATATCTGTTCCCTGAATTTAAAAGTCCCATTAAATTCCACACCAAACCCACAGAATTCTACTCCATTGAACGCACACAGTTCTTAAAGGATGCAAACCCAGTGTGTTGGTAGAGCCAAGCTTATCCAAGAAAACACACCACCCTCTACTCAAAGGTGGCATGGGAGAACAAGGTTAGGACGAAAGTAACAAAGTGTGCACTGGTAATTCGTAGAAAAATGCATTTTAGAAATGTAATATAAAGCAATCTTCAATTCCAGGCAACACAGGTGGAAGATGAAATATAAAGGAAATCACATTTTAAGCCTTGAAGTACAGTTATGGCAACCAAGTAATTAGAACTCTCCTCTTTTAGACAGCACGCAGTATCATTATTCTTAAAAGCTCACAGTGTCCACAGTTTGTCAGTTTTGAAACAAATAAGCTTTTGTTTATTCCTCTCTCTACCCGCTTTTCACTACTGTGTACTGATTACTGTACCTGTTTTCTACATCCTGGCAGTACAAGCATCTTCTGAGAAAATATTCTGTTTTATTAATGGCTAGATTTTTTTTTTTAATGCAACTGCATAGTTATTAACAGAGGCAAAGGAAGTTCCCCTTTAGAGAAATTTGTGAATTGTTCCTTCTCAGACCTGCTCCTGTCTGCCACTCCTTCCAGCAGCCATTCTGTCAAGATGTAGCCTTTCCTGCTCCCTGTCAATGTGGTAAAGAAACAAGAATAAATGTGTATCCAAGAGGTACTAGTAGCCAATCCCTAATTACATTTGAGCCCATTTCAGTTCAGGCTTGAGTCTAGAAATCTATGTAACTTTGAGTAGTACTTCATTTCCACTGGTACAGTTGTGAACATCAGCATCTCCTCAAGCAGGAGAAGGTCAAAACCATTCTGAAGGTCTACAAGGCCCAAAGGACAATCCAGCTGGTACCCTGGGAATGTTCTTAGTTTACATAACATAGAAAGACAGCTAGAAAATTATTTTTGCTGAATCTGACTAAAAATATGTGTGCAACATCATTAATGAATTCTATTTCCTCTCACTGAAAGGCAATTTAATAAATCATCCTTTGCCATAGTGCCACTAATTGCAATGGATTCTGAAAAAAAATCCCAAATGATTTTTTTTTAGAAAAGTCACACATCCTGAAGGTACACTGCTGGCAAGCCCTCGAGTGTTTATATTACAAGCCAAGCAATTTAAATAATCCCTAAGTTCATTATGTTCAGCTAGATTCTCAGAAAAAGATCCTCTCTTCCATTGGTTTCCAAGAATAAACCAACATACAGCATCCTATTTTTCACAACTGATAAGTTCTGTGTGTCTAGGACTAAACTTCCAGTAGCAAGATTTTAACAACTGCAGAAAAGACTATAAAACTTTCTGCCCCTTATTAACTACCGTGTGACTATTACGTTTATGGGCAATGTTAACTTTGCAGTATAGGAATAAAAACATTGTAAACAGTCTCCAAAAATTTGGAAGCAATTTTCCCCAAGAGAGGCAGGCAGCCCTTCCAATCCCGGTAAGGTATGGAAAGGGTCATGAGGCACACATGTAAAATTAAATTAGACTCTCTGTTGCTAAGTAATTAAACCTAATTGTAAACCTGGGCAAGTACTGAATTTAAAACTGAGCTCTCTGTTCAGAGCTCCAAAATATCTATTTTCAATGCAAAATGAAAACTGCTTCTTTAAAAGAAATCAGCTTGCAGCTTCCCAGAACAGAGCCCCTGGGCAAGTGGTTCAAAATATGATTTTTATAAACAAATCTGACATAGCAAACTTAATGCAAAACCCTATGCATATAACATCACTTATGTGTGCAACTCATTTAAATTATAGCTGTAGAGAGAAGGAAATAAAACTGGCACATTAACCTTTGGCACAACAGTACTCACATACTAGCGATGTTCAGCAGCAGATGATATTACTGTGACTCCCACTAGTATTGTCATAGTGAAGGGTCTGTCAGAATTCATGTTTGAAACCTCCACAGTCAGAGTTTATTAATTCAGCCATGAGCAACCATTCCAGACCGATGCTGGCATGTACAATTTTAAGAAGAGAATTTGTTTTTCTCCAACTTCCTTTCCCCCATCACTGCTGAATTTAAAGTCATTGAAAGCAAAAATAAAATAAAATCAAGTATAACATCATGAAATACATCTCCTCAGCATCATCACATTTAAAAAGACTGAATGCAAACATAAAATATGTCAGAAATTAATGAATATAACATTCCACAGCTTCTTGCCATGAACTCATTGGATGCTGTGCTTCCCAAATGCTCCTTCTAGAGAATGGTCTGCTAATTCTTCCCCAAGAGCAAGAACCCTTTCCAGCAATCCAAAAGGACAAGCTAAATGCATAAGAAAGATAGCCTAAAAAATTTATAAATTAAATTTAAAACATTTTGTGATTTTTTTGTTGAATTCTCCACATCATTGAATACATTCCTATACAACTAGCAAAAGCATCATACAAAAAGACCCTTCCTGGTTAAATAATATCTTAAAAAATGCGTTATTTTGGGTAGCTTTGACAACAATAATTAGGCCTCTATATAAGTTATTGGCCTGTTTATATGCTGTAATACATTTTGGTCATAAGTTCCAGACACTGAGACTTACTCAACAGCCATCACAACGAAAGTGAAACAAGTGCAGACTTGCTGCTGAGCTGGAGAATACAATGGTGAAATAATCACCTGGTTATTCGCGATACTACTAAACTTGAGAAAAGTTACTTTGTCAAAATATCAGAGGACTATACCAAGACACTTCTATATCTATATATTATTTATATGTTATTTAAATGACATCTAGATATATGTTTTGAGCAATTCTCACTTTCTTATTTTGTGGAAGAGTCCTGAGAACCAGCTCTATTTCCCTGACTCCCTCCTAACAGCAGTCCCATGAGCCAAGCTGTGACATGGGCAGGGCTGAACACAGGAATACATGATGTAATTTTAGTATTACAGGATTAAGAATGTGATGAATTCTTCTTTGATAAATTCTTATCTTCTTTGATAAAACTGGGACAAATCAGGACTGCAGAAGCCACTCTCCAAACTGTATCTTGCACAAAGACCAAAGATCAATGCATGTGAAGCAGAAGGAAAAAAATAGACAGATTCCAAATACCAAAAATAAACTGCAAAGAAACTTAATCCTCAGAAGGTCAGAGGTACATCTGAAAGGCCCTGGCCATGCCTTTGTATCTGAATGTTACAACATTAGCCCTAATGACTTAATAGTTTTGCCCTTGAATTGTGTCAACAGGAACCTATCTTATTACATTGGTAAATTAGTTGCTTCCAGACTGCTCCAGACTCTCAAGTGATGGGAAGACAGAGGTTCTAGCAAAGTTAGAAATGCAACCTCATGCCTAAACAGTGCTGCTGAGCAATATTTAGAACAATTTTAATTTTTGTACTTGTGTTTGAGTAAAAGAAGGCTGGGTACAGCCTCCCTACATTTGGCATTCAGGAGCCAAAATTAAAAGGAAGGCATCTCTTTTGAGTACTGTTGTGCCATGTCATCAAAGGTCATCGTCTGCTACAGATATCAGGGGATAATGAGATAGGGTCAGGCATAATGATGGCAGGCTCTAGGTAACACAGGATGCTTTCTTTTGCTACTTCCTTCTCTCAGAGAAGTTTCCATCCTTTACAGGCTTTCTTCACATCCACATAAAAACCACTTCCAAACCTGGCACAGCAAAAGCTACCAGGTGCCCAAGGCACATCAGCACCTAGCTATTCAGAGCCTGTCCCTGAATAAAATAAGAACAGTAAGATTCTAAGAGTTGCAGTTACCAGGCAATTGTCTCATTCTAATTTGGAAAATTCCATATTTTTTGACTAATCTGGAAGTCTTTGCTTCACATCTGTCCTAAAATCCTGTCTCCTGTCAGCTAGACAAAGGGTTACTTTTCACAATAAATGCACAAGAAAGGAGAGACATGATTATACCATTCTGTAAGTTTTTTTAAGGAGTTTTACAGACAAGTAAGATGCAGTTTCAGACACTAGACTTAAAGCTGACATAAGCTGATCCTAGGCATAGTTTATAACCATGTTTTTACTTTTCAGCTCTGACAATTACAATTTTTTTGCATTATCTTCACAAGTACTCCTATCCAGCAATATTGTCAAAGCCCATCCATCCCAGTCTCAAACCAGCACACTAATCCTTTGCTTTGCCAGCCTCCATTCACAGCCTTCATGTAACTGTTACCAACCAAGCAGGGAAGGGCAGGAGAGATCTACAGCCTGTGAAGAAAAATCTTCTCATCTGCAATCTGTGGTAGCTGCAGTTTCCCCATGGTTCAATGTGGTTTTCAGACCATCTCAGCATGACAGGAAGCAGCCTGGCATCCTCCAAGCATGTTGCACTTGTAACCTTTGAAGACATTCAAAAGAAAAGAAATAATAAACGAAAAGTCTTAACCATTTTGCGTGAAGTTTCTTGAAAAGTCTCGGGGCCTAACTTGACTGGAACTGTTTTAAATGCTCCTCTACTACAGCAGCGGTGTGTCATATGAAAGGCTTTGTTTGGCATGTGTCCACAGTTATAAATAAAAAACATATTTATCTTTGGTCATGCACATAATTTTAGAGTCAGTCAGAAGAAGCCTTTTTTTCTCCTTTTAAATCTGTAGCAAACCAAAGATAAATTCTTATAAATTATTTCTCTTAAAAGGAAGAAAATAAAAAAACAATAACAAAATAGCCTGACTATTGAGAAATCTGGAAAACAGATTATTTCTTTGGACAGAACAAAGTGTGTGTGTGTCATCATGACTTTAAACAGTTCCATGGTTCCCTGTGGAAATACTTAATTGAAGCTAATAAGATGTGGAGTTATCAGTGGTTTTCCATGATAGATTTCATATGGTCTCTCCAAGATACTTTACCTCCTTTCAAATGTACTGACCTAAAATTGTTTTAACTGGTGATCTGAGCAACCACCACTACTAACACTAAATATGAGTTAAACCTTACTCCCAGAGGGGCAGGAGTTCGGGCACAACCCTTATAACTCCAACATCTATGCACCAAAATCACTTCAATTTTTGATTTGTAGCATGTGTGACAATAGAAATACCATAGAAATCTTCAAATGAAAGGCCTACTTGCCTCTTAACAATTGTAGTATGGGCCAGAAGTCCTTTCTTTTGGCATCACAAAATTAAGAAATTAGTTAATTATCAGCAGACTACAGATACCAACACAGATCTTCTCTCAATTCTGAGGTTTCATAGGGTGATCCTGATAAGAGCATCCCCCTGACACTACAGAGGATCAGGCCCACCTTCCTCCACTAAGCAGATTAGTTGATTATGAGTACATGATAAACAATTTTTGACTAGTTAAAATCTTGTGCCTTTCTTACCTCACAGTTTAGACAAGCAAATCCCTGATGGATTTGAGATGGAGATACTGTGTCCATACAGAAGACTTAATTTTTAACCATAAGCATACATTTACACATCCTAATGGAGAGCCAGTAAAACCTTCTTTAAGTGCAGAAACTGGTCATTTGGCATCTTAAAAGTGCAGTTGCTTCATAAGTATCTGAACATACCAATTTCTGATAACATCTCAAAATAAATTTGGCTTGAACCAATGTATCTGTGCCATATACATGATTAAGCTATTCCGAGACTTATGAAACAAGAAAACTTTTTCCTATATTCATAACAGCTGAGTTTATAAAAGACTTTGAGTAGAGGTAACTTGTATAAATTTGGCAATAATTTCACACCTACGTTTTAGGTAATAAACTAAACCGTCTTCCTAAAATTGGTGAAAACCAAGTGGTTTAGCATTATTTTCCTCCAGGATGAGAAATTTACAGGCTTTTCTGGCATAACCACCTTTTGCCTTCAGCAATATTTTTCCTGTGCCTGCAAACATGTCCACTGCATATGTTTCTTTTTAATGTTAGTATTCCTTTTGGATAGACCATCTCCACTGATAAAGTCAAGCACATGTCTGCAGGGTCAAGTTCAGTGTACCTCCTATAAGTAATTATATCAGTCAGCAGCAAGCACAGTGCACTCATTAACCTATAACCAACCTTGGTATTTAACACTGAACAATACTACATCCAGATTAAAGAAACTGCATGCAAACACCATGACACAGGAAATACAAGGATACAATAAATGCCATGGGATAACATTGTATTTGAACACAATTGAAGTCAGCATAGACTGAATTTTAAGATGCAGCAACTACAGTAATTTCACAGCTGCACCTTTTTC
>VRYO01000168.1:1060730-1140585 GCA_009812075.1 Sialia sialis | reverse complement strand
TTGATGGCCCATTAAACAGGAATGTCTCCCGGAGGGAGTTATCTATGACTCATGGGGCAGGGCATTGATGGCCCATTAACAGGAGATAGTCCGGGGGAGGAGGCAAGAAAAACACTGCCCCTCCTGTTTTTAGCAGTTCATGGAGATGGTGATTGAATACATACCTTTGGGCACATTTTTACATTGTAACCTAGGACAGATGTGCAATATTTAAAAGGGTAATCAAGGTTGTTCTGCCAACAGAAATAACTGGCAGCCTTGTTGAATAATCTGGTGAGAGTTGTGGACACTCCTATGAGTCACCTATGACTGACACAAACCAAAACCCTGAGCGTGGACAAGATGATGACAGGGATTTTTAGCAGGAAATAGTCAATTTTTTAATGGAATCTAGCCTTCCACAACACATTGTACATTAGAACCAGATCATGGGCTGGTGTTTGCTGTGCTGAGCTCTGCACAGACAGAACAAAGACAATGCTGGCCTCAACCAATTTAAACTAAATTTAAAAGTAAACTAAATTTAAATGTAAATTTAAATGTAAAATCAGCCTCTGACTTAGCAGAGCCTCATGCCTGGGCAGAAGGTAGAAGTAACTGATCCTAAGACACACCTTGCATGTGTGACTGTGTGGGTTGAACAGTATGAGATTTGACAATTACTGGTTTTTAGTGGCCCTCCAGGAGCTCTTGGGTTACAGACAACAACCTCATTGCCCCTGTTCATCGCACACAGATCACAATGGTAGTCAGAAATTACCTTGAGTCTAGCAACAACACGATTTTTTCAGAAATGTGGTCTTTCCATCTACTACCAGGTTACTGAAATCTGAGTATTGAGTTTAGTGTGAAGAAAAAACTGAACTTGAGCTTTCAAATGAGCTTCTGACTTTTTAGGAGGTCTTAGACTGATCCAAAGTGAAAAACTTGACTTTTGCAAAACACTTGCCCACAGGTTCTCACTGTTTCACTGAAATAGAGTCTGATGATAAATGTTCTGATCTGGCAAATACTGACTTGTATATTTGCACAGGACTAAAGTAATTTCTGTTTCTGCTTGATCTCATTAAAGCTGCACTGGAGAGGTGGATCTAATGCTTGAAGTAACTCAGAGGCCTGAGATATTCTTTTTAGTTGAAGAATTAGAAAACAAAATTCCTATGAGACATTTAATAGAAGAAAAAAATAATGTGCTTTAGATACACAGAAAAGGATTAAAATATTAAAATAAGAGTGAAATAACAAAAATAAAGAAACATCCAGTCATATATTTTAGTGTGAAATCATCCAAACTGACAAGCAAGTTGTGTTTAAACACAGTGGCAATAATTTCAACTCCAGTGTAAAGTTCTGCTTAAAGAGAGGCAGTGGGCATTGCTGTTTTGACTTTGCTAGAAACATTTAAGGGAAGTGCCCCAGTGTCACTCTGTCTCAGAAATGCTAAAGATGGAAACATCAACAGTGCAAGCAAAGTGATGGGAGTGTCAATATTACTCTGCTGAACACATGAAAACAAGCAATGATACCCAATGCAAGGCAGTGCAACAGTCACATTCTCTGAGTGTGATTGGAGTAATTCTGCAAGGTGGTTCTTGACCCCTGAATCTTCAACCTGTAGAAAAGATACGAGCAATAATGAATATTGGAAGCTACTGTGTGATAACCAGTGGGGTCTTGCTAGCAAGCCTGTCTCCCAGGGGATGATTACAAGCAAAAATAAAAAAGGTTCTAATGGAAATCAGCTGATAGAATCAACCCTACTAAATCTACTGTCATTTTTCTACGACTGCTTGCAAGAGCCTATTGGAATGTTATTTTGCATTGCAAGGGTTTGTCCTTCAGCTGTTGAAGGGGAATAAGCAGCTCATTTTGTAGACCGGCCATCCTTTTATATACTTCTGTTCTGAGTCAAGCAAACCACATTACTAAATCCCATCAATGTTAGATGTCTAGTTGGGCATGCCAACTATCTTCTCAATTACAGAAAAAAAAAAAAAGAAGAAAAACAAAAAAAAGGAAAAAAGTGAAAATTGAGAAGTGTCACAACTGTATTGCCTTTCATGCAGGAATAGTCACTTTCAGGTTGACCTTTAAACACAGTGGGTTTAAAAGAAATAATTAAAAATCTAAACTGAAGCATCTTTATTAATAAGGCCAGCTGATCCAAATTATGTTATTAGAATGTACCTAGTGATTTTTTACTTTTATATTAGGTGAGAAGCACATATAGAATGTCCCGTTGAGTGACTCCCGTCACTCAATCCACAGACATGCATTACTGTAAAACATTGCTCAGCTAAAGTTCACACAAAACAAAAGTGAAATTACCCCAAAGGAATCTTTGTGTTTCAAGACAAATTTTCTTGCTGAGTTTCAAATAACAAAACAAAATAAAGAGTGATGAGAAAATGCATGCAATTTTAATTTCCACTGGGATTCTGCCTGGTCTGACACAATCATGTTGTTAGATATTTTTCTAAAGAGTAAAGTAACGTTATAGCATCTGTGAAGGATGTTATGAAGAACATGGTACTGAAATAATATTTTTTATCCCAGATTAGCTACTTGTTATGCTTTTTGATGAAACTGCTTGAATTAGAATTTACGCAAAGCTTTATTATCTAAGACACTTCAGCTCAGTTTAACTGATGCATCTATTAGAGTATCTATCTTGTAGTTAATGACGGCTTGATACATCAGCTAAGGAGAATCCAGGCAAGTACAATGGATATATACAAAAAATGGCATAATGTTAACTTATTTCCCCTCCTCCAGCAATGTCAAAGCAACAACGTATTTTAAAATCAATCAGTGTTCACTGGTGCTCCCTGCAAAGCCATGGGTTAGCAGAATGGCTGAGTACTCACAGCTTTTGAACACCTGCCTTTGCTCTTTTGGTGTCTGGTGGAATTTCAGGTGCTCTTGCAAGATCTTTGTAGGAAGAACAAAAAACGAGGAATGACATAAAGGAATTTAAATTAAAAAAACCCCAAAAACAAACAAAAAAAAATTAGCGTATTAAATATAACTAGTTCATAATCCCTAGCTCAAAATTACACTCTGAGAAACAGATATGCCAGGAATGAAGTATCACATTGTAACACCAAGGAGGAATTTGCTTTGGAGATTTGGCTCTGGCTGAGGAAGAACTCAAAGGGGTTTACTAAACAACTCCATTGTCAAAAAAATTTAAAATGTCACCCACGACTAGGAAAGCACCTGGCTAGAAAAGTAATCACCTTGTCTGATTTTATTTATTGCTTTGTTTGTCAGATCTATAAACCTTTTCTAAAATATTTCAGCTTGAAGGAAGGAAATAACACTAATGAAAATACTACCTAAAAACGTGACAGTTCTGTAATTGAGAATAAATACAGAAATATTGACAAAACTGGCATTAAATACTGACAATAATGTATGTTTCTGTTCTTGCACTTTAAAAAATGTTTAAATAAAAAGACTGGGGACCTGCCTTCTTCAGATTCTTTCAGGAACCTACAAAGTCCTTTCCTCCTTTTCTATTAGTAGTGGATATTGAGTAATATAAATTAGGACAAGGATGAAACAGGAGGAATACTTATTTTCATTTCACTCTACTTTCAGATAATTTTCACAACTATTTAGTTTCTACTAAATCCAGCCACTAGGTGAAACAAAATTCTTCCCAATCCACTTATATGTGTTTGTTTTGATGGAGTTGTTTTTCCAAGGGAGATGTTCTAGAGGAATTTTCCAGGCTAGAGGGAAGCTTGTGTTCTTTGTGCCTTCTCTTAAATGGCAAACTTTTTTCATGGAATGGGTAATATCTAGACAAGCAAATCACATTTGTGGATCTTGGACTAATGCTTGTCTGAGAGTAAGGAGTAGGTAATGGTAGGAATTTTACCATATATTCCTTGAGAGGCTGTGCATCTCACTGACAAGGAGATGTGACAAGGAGTTTATGTATCCTGTAAATATGGGGAAGAAAAAAGGGAAATAGGAAGAAAGGGGAGAAAATTGAGTGGCAAAATCAGTAGTTCTTATAGTGGAACTATACTGCTGGTTCATTTTCTTTGGACAGGATTTAGAAAGAAAAATAACAGGCACATTTTGTCTAGATTTATTATATTTGGAGGTAGTATGTTTAAGTAGAATAGACAGAGTGGGTGATATGAGTGAGAATCTAATGACAATAGTAATGAAGGGGAATTTCAAAGCCAACTAAAGTGAAGGAGAAAAACTCTCCGTCCCCCACACTATTGAAAAAGTGGTGCCCCTTTCATTTCAGGACATTTCCAAAGATAAACTGATTCAAAATAGCATAAGTAAAGACAAAACAATGCCCAAATCCGGATCTAGGCAACAGCTCCATCAAAAGCTGTTTCAAAATTAAGACAACAATAGCAGCAAATCCAAAAGCAGCAATATGGGCTCTAGGAGGCATTGCAACTTCCTTCTCTCTTCAGGGCTCTAATCAGAGCCATCAGCAGGGTGCAGTCTTCAGGAGGCTGACATGCAAGATCTTTACACTTACATTTACATTTACATTCATGCCCAGACAGCAATGAATAGATTTCTCAGAACCTACATGATTCATGCCCATGAGACAGGGAGCACCTCAAGCCATCCCTACAGCAGGTAACCTTGGGAGTCTCCATGTGGGTTTCTGCAGGGCTGGCCTGTGGTGGCCCTATGCTCCAGCTCTAAGGTTTCTCCAAAAGCAATGCCAGCCCTTGACAGCTTTCCTAAGTGACACAGGAATTTATCTAGGGCTGCCAGAAAGCCTGTATCTGTTGCAATAACAGAGCTCAGACCAGTGGGGTGTCATCACCACACACCAGGAAACCCGTTTTCCCACAAAGCTGTACAGCCTGGGCTATGGCTGGCTAAACAGGTAGCAAAGGAGATCTGAATCTGGCTCATTTTTTTTAAGTGGCCAACAAGAGCTTTTCAAAGCTGCAGGGTCAGAAAGTTTCTCTCTTCCTTGTGTTTCAGAAACTCAATGCACTTGAATGGGTTCTTTTATTAACTTTACTCTATCTGAAGCCCCCCAAAATGACATTCTTTAAAAATGTATAGAACAGTTTTGCGTATGCTAGGTCATCAGCAGGTTACTTAAAAAAAATTAGATAAGATCATTGGGAACAGAATAGTTCACAGTTTACAACACTACAGCTGTCAAAACATTAAGCCATAGAAACAAAAGTTGAAATTAGAGATAAAAAGCAAATTTAAATGTCTTTGATGACTTCTGTGTAATAAGGTTTCAGAGCTCATGCTGGTTTAAACAAGAAGGAAAGAAAAGCCAACCCCTGAAACTGGCAAGAGGGTTAAGAAAAAGTCAGATCCTTGCCCTTTCAATCCATAGACTATTTATGTAAACACTGGGCATATTTAAACTGAAATCTCTAACACAGAGAATGGGTGATTAATATTCTGCCCCTGTCCTGCCTCATGATTTTGTAAGCTGTCTCATTAATTCTTTGTTCCAGTTGTAGCGTAGCTGAGACCAGGTCTTCTTTGGGGCTCCACTGCTTTATGTGAAATAAATGCACATGTCCCTATGCCATCTATAGTTCCTCAACCCTAACCTATTGTGTGTGCCTCGATAAGGGCATTTTGAGACCAGCAATGTCTCACTGCCAGCAGGCCTCTGTCTTTGCATCTTTTGCATCTACCTGTTCTTCTATGTTATAACCCCTCTAATCTCCTGGGTGCTAGAACGGATGACATGCAAGCGCATCCTGTTATGGGAGGTCAGAGTAAAACAGGGATGACCAGGTAACTACTCAAATAGCCCAGGCTTTACTTACAAAAATATTAAGTGGAAAGAATGGTAAAACTCACATTGATATCAACTGGGCCAGCATTTCTCACTCTGATGTAAGTGACATTATTTACCAGTGCATGGAGGTTTTTGCTCAGTATTTCTATTTCACCTCAGCTTTTCCAAGTAATTTCTTTGTCTCTGCTGAAGAGATTTCCAACCACCACTGTTTCAGTCATCAGATAAATTGCTTTTTTGTCCCAGAAGGATTTAATTCTGTGTGTTTACTTCTTTACTATGTGTACCCCTGCAAACTAACATCTTCTTTGCATTTAGTTGGCAGTAGAGGGGCATGCAAAATCAAAGCCCTGTTCTGCTGAAACTGCAAGATGAAAGGCAAGAAAACTCTTAACTTCAGGGAGTACTGTAGAGAGAAAATAGGAAGTAGAGCAACATTTAAAAATGCACACTTTTCTAATGCACTAAAGCCTTCACTGCTTTTGCCAAAACTTCACTTTTAAGAAAAAACAGCTGTGGATTTGATTTCTCTGTTTCTCAGCTATTAGTCAATAGAGGATTCAATTTTAAAGCACAAGATCTATAACATACAGACTGAATAATTTCTTGTCTGCATATAAGAGAGCACAGTTAGATAACATGCTTAGTGAAAGCTTTATTACCAAGGAAACACATTTATAAGCATTGAATCTAGCACTTCAACATTTACAACTCACTTAAAAAAAATGCCACCTGTAAATAAGTCCATACTCATAACTCGAATTATGTGGTATCTATCATTCATGCCTATTTTAAGAATTACTTGTTGCATCAGAGTGGCAACAGGCAAAGACAATTTGTGAAAGTTCAGAGTTTCTGGAGATTTGGACAGTGATCTACCACAAGTTAATTGTTGCAGTGAGATAATAATTTTTTTGTAATTATGTCCAACAAATCCATAAGTAGCCCCTCACAGAATAGGTTTTATCTATTGCCACTTGCTATTTCCTAAAGGTCACAGAGTCTCTTTTTCTCACCTCTAACAGCTCACCTTTCCTGCGTGTACTATGGGGAAGCATAATTCCAGCAGAGTGGAAATTCAGTCAGCAAATGAGGCATCGACATAAATATTCATGGGGGAAAAAAGCTTTAGAAAAAATGTTGAGAAAAGAGGGTAGGTAAATCATGGCATCCCCAGGAGACCACTAAGATATGCACTGTCAATTTACATAGATTTGCTTAAAATTTTGTGTGTAATTTAAGAAGTGTTTTCATACTTACTGAATTATCACCTTCTTCCTGGATTTAGGGCATCTCTTAAGCACTGGATGCTTAACCCAGAGTACAGAGCAGTTGCCCAGATGCCATGTGGTACCCATTTGTCATATCCTGGATTTATAATCAGAGAATTAGCAAGAGAAATCATTCAGGATTGTTCAGCAAATAGACAAAAGTTGTCCAGATTTTTTACAAAACAAATTTGACTGCTTATCTAGGATTCTTTCCCCACTTTTCAAACCCTTGAAATCCGAACTAAGAATCTGATATAAAAGCAAGCCATGGGAGAAGCACATGAAGTCAGAGGTACCATCTGCATGTACCAGGCTATGTTTCTGTACAAGCACTAGAAGATAAGCATTATCTCAGGATAGAGTCCCAGTAGAGTTCAGCACAATTTAATATGATAAAGATTCAGCTTCAAGAAAAAAAAAGAAGGAAAAAAGGAACATTTTTTAAAATGCTTGGTTATGGCTTGTTCTGTGGCTGTGGTCACTGATAACACTTGTTGACCTTGGAAGAGAGTGAAGCTCATGCCATGAGCCTTTAGAAAGCCAGCTCTGAAAATATTATATACTGACAATATTTGACTCCTTGCAGTTAATCCTGCAACAACACACATTCATAGAAACATTTGTTTACTTGGGAATCCTTTAAACTCAATTCATGTTTGACTCCTGTCTGCTTCCATAAGCCTAAACAGTCATGAATAAATGGAGCCATTTGCCAACTCAGGATTCAAATCACTAAGAGTCATAAAATCTAGCGTCCAGAAGAGTCTGAATACCAGAATCCAATGCCAAAATTAGACCACTCCATGAAGAATAATATAAAAAAAGATTATTTCAAAGCCACTGACCATGAAGAAAAAGTACATTGACTATTGGGTAATGATGCAATCTTGAACTTTCACACTACATCTCAGGAAATATTACTGCACTATAATTGAGTTCATCCGGTTCCATGAGCATACCCATGTTTTCTTCTCTATTTCACAAAGATTTTCATTGGTATGATGCAAAGGACGCTACTGTCTACTGGTAGGTTTTTTGTGTTAATCTGAAGCAAGTTCATCTCAATTTTTACTTCGCCATTGTTTGTTGCTTTTTAGCTTTCAGATCCTCCCTAATGAGGACGGTGGCCAGAAGAATACAACATATGTACCTTTTATAAAGACAAAATGAGAGGCAATGTTAAGGCTTCCTCCATTTTTTTTTTTTAGCTTTTCACTTTTCTAAAGAAAACCTTTTATTCAACCCTGATGCCATAAAAGAAAGTGATGTCATAATTTATGATATTAAACTTGTTACTAAAATGTCATTACACAAGCGATGTTTTAATTGATGATGCTAAGCTGGTTAGCAGGAAAGTGTCAAGTGTCACTTTCATGACATAAACTGCCAGTTATTATTATATAATATCAATTATTCTTTGGAGAACTGCATTAGATCAGTTACATCTGAACCAATTTACTTGGGGCAGGTTCATATTTTTTTAAATGCTGTTCATCCAGCTCTCATTATTAGGAGTAAAATATACTTCGGATGCAGTTCAGACTTTTATAACTCTCTCCTTGAAACATAATACCTGCCTTTCTCATTTGCCCTTTCAGATGCCATCAAATCAACATTGAACTAAAACAAAAGCAGCGAGACAAATTTTATAGCCTTAAGAGCTTGCCTTGTTCTGAAAACATACCAAAACCAAAATTTTAGATTAAGGTAAGCAAAAATAACAAACCATAATTTTCATAGTAGGTTAAATATAGACCATTAGAATTTGCTGACAGAATGTTGGTTACTATGAGACCTGCTTTGATGCTGGACATCCTAAAGCTTTAGTGTCCATGTGCTCTCCAAATTCTTCTAAATCTTACTTAGGCACAGAACCAAGAGAATTTATTAATTTCTGAAATACATATAGCCAGATTTTAAAGACTTCATCCCTTTTAGGGATAGTTAAAAGTAAAAGCAGGAAGTTTAGTTGATGTGTACTCTCTGGGTCCAACAGGAGTAGACTGAGTCACTGCTGATGCTGATCTGATTGAGCGAGTTCATAACATTTTCCTATGTTAACGCTGCATTCTGCTCCTTGCTGTCAGTAACACATCTCTAGTTTACTGGCAAAGATGTTCAGAGATATCTTGATAACAAGTTAGATGCAATAATACAAGTTTTATGGGAATTTCCAAGCTGAAACCTCATCTATTTTATATAAAAATAGGTACAGTCCCTTTAATGAGGGAGAACACAAGAGTCAGGACTATCCCTTGGTCAAGACTGTTGAATTTGTCTGAATTTAAATAAGAGGATTGCTCCCATAAATTTCCCTGCTGTAAAATGGCAAAAAAAGTAAAAGTAAATTATGTACATCCATGCAACCACAATGACCCTGAGAAATAGAGGACACTCAAAAGCCAACAAAATGAGGCTGCTAAAATGAAGCTGTTTCCTGAACAGCTTTTGCCCAAATCAGAGGTGCTTTATGATGGAAAATGGATGTGGATCACACTTCCTTTTACTCTGTTACCTGTACAAACTCACACAGATCAGATGTCACATTTCTTGGGAAAAATCTTGGAGGTTTGATCAAAAGACTTGCAGGAGGTGATAGGGAGAAGCTGAAAAGAGGTAAGAGAGAAGCATACTAAGAAATATTTAGAAACACACATGTGATTTTCATTAGGTTTAGTGGAGTTGGTGGAAATTAATCTGCAGGGCAAGACTTTGAAAGCTTACCTCATGATTTCATATTCATCCATGCAAAAAGAATCTGCTGTCTTCTTTTAGGTCTCTTGTTCTCTATGTGTTTTTGCAAGTAATGGATTTGGGTGTTTTCCCACTCCCTACTTCTTTCTGACGAGCTTAATGGTGGTAACTGATCAAGGTCACACACACAAAAAAACAACAACAACAAAAAAACCCAACAAAACAAAGAAACAACAAAAAAAAAACCCACAAAAAAACAACCAACCAAAAAAAGCCCCCCAAAACAACAAAACGAAGAAAAGCAGGAGAAAAAAACGGAAAAGGAGGTATTAAGTCCTGATTATTCATATGCATCAGGTGTCTAGGTAAAATTTTGTCAGATTTTGGGAACATACAAATTTCATTAGATACCAGATCTTTAATGCAAATGATGAAATAATGCCAGAATTGTGAAAGTTTATCCTCTTAGCCTTCTGTCACATATTCTCTATCTCACAGACATTCTCACTGGAGCCTGTGACTATTTTTCTCTTTTTCCTGATTGGCTGCAATTATTTAAAATATACTTTCAAGGCAGAGAGGGCTTGCATCAGCCATCAAGCAATGCACCATATCACCCTGATTTACATAACAAGTAAGACAAAAAGCATCAAAGAATGCACACTTGTTGACATGACAGAAGGTTGAAATCCTGTGAGAAAAATACCTCTTACAAGAAAGATGAGGATAACAGGTTGAACCTGCCCATCCATGTAGTTGCTGCAGCATGGAAGCATGTTCACAGCCCATGGTAGTACTGATCTGTAACAAGGCTCCATCTTACAAAGGCAAAATTCCTTCTAATTTCCTTGTAGCTGAAAGAAGGCATCCAGACACTAGTGGGTTTTGTAAAAGTTATATCATAATTTATAATAGATTGCTAATTAATGTCAGATCACAGTGGAATTCCTATGGAATTACAGAGTGGAGCCTCTTTAATTACCAGTTTATAATTATAAATCTCATTGGAATGAAAACACAAGAACTGTAATAAATTATGATGATCTTGGAAGATCAAGTTTGACTAATAAAATCTTCATGTATGTCTCTTAAGGAATTATAAAACAGTAGTCTTGACTTGGGGCAAAAAATATTTTCCTGCATTATGCAAAAACTAAAGAGACAAAAACCTTAGACATTATTTCACAACTAGACCAATTACATCTTGTGAAATTAGAAATACATCTCAGGCCTCTTAGTACTACATCCTGCAGTCCATGTACCCAATAGATCACCAAGGCAGGAACTTTCCCATCATTGTTCTGCAGTTTTGTCCTTCTCTACTGATCTCGCTTCAAAAGCCATGGAACTAACTCTGGCTGTGACACAACCCCAGTGCAATTATACAGCAGAGACCTGCAGCTTTCAGTTCAGGTTGTCCTGATCTGTTGATGCACTTGAGCAAAATCAAGGATGAGATGATTAGTACTGCGCATGTTGACTGTTAATAATTAGGTGTACCCACAGCAGTTGTCCTATGTTCTGCTGCACACATTTGGACCTCCCTAAACAGCTGTGGGAGGAGAATTACAACTCTAAAAGCTTCACACCAGTACCCTACAGAACAAAAGTTGATATTTTTGAATGTTTAGGCATCTATTGAACAATCCTCTCCTTTCCGTTTGACTGAACTGAAACAAAAGTTGGGGTGTCCTGCTGCAGGGAAGCAGCCTTGTAAGAAAAGTTCCCAGCACAGGACCTCATCTCTGCAACAAGTACAGGAGGGAGGAAGTGGAAGAGAAGGCAGGTATCTCCCTGTCTCCCCAGCGCCATCACAGCATGGGACCCCTGCACTGACTTGTGCATCTACATCATCACAGCCATCTCAGCCACCATCACTATCTCTAGAATGTCTTCTTGTCTTGCTTGGGACAAGAAAAAACATACTGATTTAATTTCAATAATCATGTCCGTAATTGACTTGACTTTGCTGGTGAGAAGCAGGTTCTGAGCATCACCAGCTATTTTGTATGTCCTAACAACTTCAGTCAGTTTCTCTCACTCTCTGGACTGCTCAATACTGCTTTCAGCCATCCTCCTAAGATGTACTTTTCCTCCACATGGAAACGAGCAGTTTGTTGAGGCCCTCCTTCCCTGCTTTGGAATTGTATTTTTCTGTTCCTTGCATTTTTCCCCAATCCTCTCATAGTTCTATTTCTCCACGCCTTTGAGGCTGCAGCCCTGTGCTGCTCCCTGTATCCCACATACAGCTGCAGGAATCTGTACACTTGCCAATGAGTACATTGTAAAAACTTTTTGTAGATCTGATGGGTTTCACTTTGCAAGCCAAGAAATGAAGACTTATGATATAATTGATAGTAACAAATTGAGACAGGAACTATGGCCCCTACCTAAAATAAAAGACAATCACAGTGAATTAAAGGTCATGATATGAAGAATTACACAGAGAAACACTGGGAAATAAGAACAAACAGTGCAGGCTACAGTGGAGTTAAACCAGAGATGAATTTGGCTAAATGAAACATAAGAAACCTATTTCCTGTACTAATTACTCCACTTCCAGAGAAGTGTAATGTTGGCATCAGCCTTCATACAAAATTGCACCACAAAACCCCAACATTTAACAGTGTTTTAGCCTACACATTAGGGAGTTTACAAATTTTTATTTTGCCTAGCTGTTGTTTATTTCTTGACAATTATTTATTGCAGGTTTACTCAAGTGGAGAGATGCCCCTGGAACAGCTGAAGTGCCATTCAAGGGCTTTGAGAAGCAAGTACACAATATTCTTTGATTTGTTTTTCATTCCACTCTGCAAAATTGTCTCTTTAGTAAATCCAGACCATCAGAATCAACAGGGTGACTTCCCCACATGGACAGTGCTTTCCACGGAACACATAGGCTGCAGTCACTAACAAAAGCAGAAGGACAGCTTGTTTCTTCTCATTCATTTTGTTGGCAGAACAAAGACAGCATCACATTAGCAACAGACATTCATATGGACACTGGAATTAATCAGACTCAAGTTTGCCTTCCCTTAAATCAAAGGGTCATGTGAAGGTGGGGATAGGAATTTGCAGTGGTATCTTTGCAGGACTGCATTCCAAATTTTGCCTGAGATAACAGAGTCCCAGTGCCTTGAATGCTGATTATTACAATCACCAACAGACCTACATACATATTCAGGGAAAGTGTTCGAACTCTCACATTTGTATTCATTTTACTTTGACTCGACTGGAATCATAAAAGGAATGTGTAAACGAGGAGAGCCTGTTGCTGAAATGAAGTTGAATTTTTTCCCCACAGAAACTTGGGCTCATGACAGCTTTTTGTTGGGCAGGACATAAGCCTTTTGTAATTTATTGCTTTTAGATTAAATCTTGGGAAACTCAATATTGCAGTTGAATGATTAGAGCAATACCCCTTGGAGTAATAAATTTTCTTTGGTCCTATGCATCTCCCGATCATGTTTCCCTTCTAATTACATTTACATAAATGATATTCTGCAAAATTAAATTAACATTCAAACCGTTATGCTGGCAAGGAGAGACAAAAATTAGTTATAAACTTACATCTCTAAAAAAATGAAATGATACCTCGTTCTTTCTATAAACTGAATCATATCTATCCCCCAAAGTGTCTCACACACAATTCATTATTCTAGTTGGTTAATCACAGACGTAGAGGCTCTGCTCCCCCTCTTTCGGAAGTCTAGTGGTGTAAGGAGCTGCTTTCCACAGGGTCTCATTAAATAGAAGCAATTGGTGATAATCCAAATTTGGTCAGCAAAGTGCTTTATTCAGACCTAGACTCGATTTATATAGTTTTAGCCCTTAGTTTCTATAGTTTATAGCCCTTTTTCAGGGCTTCCCTCTCTTGGCTCCTGTGCACAATTTCTCTACTATGGAGCCCAAAGGCATTGGCGGGGCTCCATGTGAACTTAGACTCAGTGCTGCACTGACACTCCCTGACCAGGCTGAAGAAGGATGTTCTTGCCCTTCATACATCCACTTCACTATGCTGGCTGGAAAGCAGAGCTGTGATTTCCTGGACTGGTCTCCAAATGATACAGAATTTCCCAGAGCAACTTTTTGCTTGCCAAGAGACAGGAGTATTATCCGGATATGGAGAAAAGAGTGCCAGCCTACTGCTCGCTCATGAAGTCGGTCTTCAAACAGCTTTTCCAAGATCTGAAGTTAAAATGGATTGTGTTATGTAGTGTTAATTTGCCGAAGATCACTAATTTCCTGACTACTCAATCTATTTTCTCAGTGCTGTATGAGAGTCAATAGCTTTTGCAGAGAAAAACTGTTTCCTAAGACCTACTTGGAAAGACATTATTTTTGTTGTCCCATAGAGGATTTGGCCCTTCATATGCTCACCCTGTGTAAAGACAGGGTACAACCATTTCCTCTCTTCTTTTGTCTTTTGATGAAGGCAAAAGAACACATGGCCTATTCTATCCCTGGGCATCAGTGAGGTATCACTTGGTTTTATTTGTTGCTCCTACACATACTGCATTGAAGATCACAATATTTTAATTCAGGATCTTGAATCCTAATCTTTATCCTGCTCATCCTTATAGTCAAGAGCATATAGCATCAAGTACCTAGTGGTATCTTTTGCATGCTTATGCAAGTATTGCATAAGAAGTATTGGAATTCTCATGCAAATAAACAACATTGAGACATTAGTAACAAAGTGGGGAAAAATCATTATTTATTGTATGACACATACATATATGCATACATAGTCACAACTGGAATGAAGTCGGTCAGCTCTAGTGCAAGTGTGCCTATTTGAGTATGGGTACATTTTGTAAATTGTGCATGTTTCAATGGGGGAAAATACAGTGTTGAGAGAAGGAGATTGATATAGAAATGTCAAAGCTTCTGATTAAATAAAGCCTGTGTATACATGAGCCTACTTTTCATTTTGAAATCTGGATGATTTTAACATTTCAATGTTTTAAAGCAAGGTTTGAGTCAGTGACTGAATTTCATTCTTGAAACACTTCAACATTTGCATTTTACCATATTACACTTTACTTGGCAAAGAGATTGTTGGAATTTTTTTTAAAGAAAGGAACACTGGGCAGCCTGGCATCTGTTTGAAAACCTAATTTAATTTTCCCTAAATTCACAGTTTCTGTATGTCTATAGATCCTACAATAAATAAAGTTAATTAGTTGTAGACATAACATTTAGAGACCATATTTTCTCAAAGTGTTTGATTGCAGTGAGTCATCTGCATGACAGTTCCCTTTCCAGGACTACATTTCTTTCCTGTTTGCCTCACCCTGATAAACAGAATGTGCCAAACACTCTACAACTTCTGTTAAATAAGCTCATCTTACAATGTTATGGCCCAGGCCCATTCAGAGCCATTATTGAATTCTTTGGCACACAAAGTGCTCGGAAAGACCAGGTTGATTTAGATGTTTAGGACCATATGAAAACATCTGTTTCACTGCAAGGAATTCTAGTGTATAACCACAGGTACTGAACACAAATCGTGTATGAAATCCTGGGGCAAGTTCATTAACCGTGACTCCTGGAAAGGACATGAATTTCCATTTCCGAATTTCCATTTGATGGAACAGCGTGTGCAAGACTATGAGGAACTTTCTGTGAAATCTACAAAAATTCAGAGCAGTCAAGGAAATGGGGAACGCAATAGCACCAGATCAGCAGGTACATTAACAACAGCAACGTTATACAACAAAATTCCATAAGCATTTCCTTCTTCAAGGGCTTAAAACTCTATAAGACAGAAAAGTATAACTAAAATATCAGAACTAACTTCTACTGCTATCATTAAACTTTAATTTACTTTATTTCATCAGTCTTTTATATTATTGCCATCATCATTGCCATGCTATTTTTAACCTGTATTTAAAAAGCGTCATAGCTTCAAGACACATGTCAGTGGAGCACAACAAATGTAAGTCTGACAGAACACTCAGTGAATCATGGAAGAATCCTTAGGACTAAGAAAAACAGTAAAGAGAATATGTGAGGTTTCAACAAAGTTATCAAGAATTCATGAGTGCACATGGTTTTGACTCAGTTGGCTATGGTTATCAGAATCCAGGAGCATTGGACGCTTTTGTGACAAGACAAGATCATCTGCCATCCACAAAAAAAAAAAAATACATCTGTCTAGAAGCAGGGCTCTTTCAAAGTTTTCTGAAAAAGCTCTAGCATTTTGAAAGGTTCTGTAAAACCCAAGTACCTTATTCAGCTCGTGATCCAGGAGACACCATAGCTCTCAGAACAGAGAAAGGAAAAGAAAAACAAATTTGTCAAGATATATCTCAATGACAAATGCAAAGAACACCTGAAGGTATAGCTGATACTTTCTGTTCTTCAGGACATTTGGAAAATTGGAAACATCTTTATCTCTTGGGAGCATCACAAAGAAGAGAAAATACACTATTGTATTTGGATACCATCAGGAGCAAACTGAAGAGGTTATAAGCTAACTTTACCATAAAGTTCAGGTTAATCTCTGCATATCAGAGACTAATAAACACTCCTGACCACTTCAGTACCTCTCTCACTTATCACCTTTCCACCCCTGCATTGTGCTGGAGCCAAAATGCCCAGAGGATGAGAGGAAGTGGCTGCATATTGGGTTGCTCTTCTCAGAAAGTTTTTTTTCCTTTCCTTGTATAATCCTGAGGGTCTCCTGAGGCCAGTTTACTGTAGCTGAGAAGAGAGCACCACTGTGGCAGCAGTAAAGAGCAATTTAAGCTGCACTCACAGCACCTACATTTCTCCACTTCCACATTTTTGATTGCCTGATTTTTGTTTTTGTTGATGTGTTTTAAGATTAAATGTTATGTGTAGCAACAGATGTTAGTAATCTCATTCAGAGCTGGATATCTTTTTCCACACAGCTTGGCTGTGCACAAGGGCCCAAGAACTTTGGCTTCAGATAAGCAAAAATCAAAAGCTGTTTTAACTCATACATTGAGTCCGTTGTCCATAAACATTCATGTTAAGATAATGAGAGCAAATCTGACATTATTATATAATGAAATGTCTTTGTCCATCACAGAAGAATGACTGAAAAAGAGGGAAAAAGAGGTAATTATGGAACAGGGGCCTAAATCTGCTTAAAAACTCCACTAATAATGACACACTATCTTGGGGAATAGTCACAAATGGATGTACAGAAAACATTCAGGAACAAGGAGACAAGGACATTCTTCGAGGAATAAAGCAAAGAAATACTGGAATTTGGCAGCTTCTGCCCCATTTTGATCAGATGGGTGGCAGCAATTAAAGGGCAATGCCAAAAAGACTAGCATTAGGTAGGATGGGACTTTCCTAGGTGTATGAAAAACAACAGACCAGGAAACAGGAACACTGTGATAAGAATACATTTTTTCAAGCAGTCACAGATTTTTAATGTAAAAACCTATAAATCATATCAGAAGGGAACTACCAGGAGATGTCCCAGGAGCTCTTAAAAGTAATGTATTTAATTATCAATATTATTGTTGTTAGAAGCATTTTTTTTGGAGAGCACTCCAAAGACTGTTCTCTTTGGAACAGTGAACAAAGAAGGTTGAGAAGGAAATGCAGAGTTTCAAGACGTGAAGATGCAACATTTTCATCAAACTGCTTCTGAAGGACTAAAAACTGGAATCAACTGATGAAACGGAAATGTGGCAAGTATGTGACTTGTCTCAGGGGAAATCCTTGGGAGTTTCACACACCTTTTCAAACTACATTGAGACTGTAAGAAAAATGTATTTCTCAAAGAAGACAACAAGTAAGAATCTAGATATTATTAAAAAGCATTATTGAAATAACCAAGGGTAAGCAGCATTGGGCCTTCTAAATATTAACAGTGCTATTCTCAGAATCAAAAAACAGTTCTTTGGCTGGACTGAAAACATTTGATTGTGTTTTGCTGTGAAAACATTGTGATTTGCTGTACTGTTGATTAATGTTGGTCTTTAAGTAAGTTATTTTCCTTTGTGCAATGTAAATAAAGCTTCTTCCAGTGTTGCTGAAATCCTGGCTTTCATTATGCACGGCAAAGGAGAGGTTGATGATGCTTTATGATCTTTAGCAAGCACCACAGACATTTCTGGAACATGAAATCAAAAGTAAGAGCAACTAGCATTAAAGTGTTCTTTGAGCTACTTTGTCTAATCGCAACATGAATATTCTTTTTCATTTAATGTATGAGAACTTAATTCAAAGCAAAATAAAAATAATTCTGAAACTGAGATTTTTTTCTGGAATGGATTCAGTGCTGGAATAGAGTCAAAGTAAAACCTTCTTTTCATGACAACTGAGTTTGAGTATTGTATTTCTTATTTGATGTGCCATCTCATCACAAGATCCTTCAGGCACTGTGCATGGATCACCTTTAGTATATAAACATCCTAATATTACACTTCTATTTCTCCGCAGTAGCAATAATTCACTTTCACATCAACTTCTTGGAAGGAAAACCAGAAGAGCGCAACGTTTTACACCATGTGCATTTCTTAAAGTCAATCATGAAGAGTCCTTCCCTCCCACCAGTAACTATACCATGTTGCAGTGGCAATGACACTGCTGCTGCTTTTTACAGAAAGGGATTTTGAACAAAGTCCAGGAAAAGGGACAGTTCTTCAGGCACAGTGGATGACTGCATTTACTTCTGCCAGTCATACCATCAGCTGACAATATGTTTCTGACTAGTGAACTTCTTCGAACATGATTGAATAGCTGAATCAAAGCAAGAAAAATTCTTAATATCAGATAAATCTTGGCAAACCTTTATATCTGTGTATCAGTTTAGAAACTATGGATTTTATCTATGTTCCATCTGATGGATAAAACTGACCACACCTCATCCCAATGTGGCCTAATGAACTAGGTCTGAGCAATCTGAGAAATGAGTAGTTGGGCTCTCACTGTTCACTGAATAGCAGTGTAACCCATAAAAGAGAGATTACATCAATAAAACATCTCATTTTCAGAAGATCAAAAGGTACAGTGCCTTCCAGAAAAGAAAAACGTTTATATCTAAACCAAAGGGAGCACCCTCAAGATTGTTATTAGCCAAAAGAGTTGGACTAAACATGGAGGTAGTTCTGCAGAAATGTTTGTTTTTAAGAGATTAAAGTTGAGATGTCTACACAGCTTTGTTTGCTGTGGAAAGGAATTCAAGTGGAATTCAACTGTCATTCAACAAAGTTCCTCCTATTTTACACCATTTTGATCATCCAGGACCTTCCCAAACCCAATTACTATGTCTCAGATCCTTTCTACACTGCCCTCTACCCTCTCCAATACACAAGTGCTATTTCACAAACTATTCTCTTAAAAAATTGTTTATTCTTTGATGCATCCTACCTAGGAAAACATTTTCTGAACTATTATCCCAGTTGTCTTTGCCATCATGTCTTCAAATCCCCAGGAAGATTGGTTTTTTGGTTTTTTTTTAATAAAGGTTGCACATTCTTCAAAATAGTAATAATTTTTGCATGCTTATGAAAAAAAAAAAAAAAGAAAAAGAAAAAAGGCCAGAACTCAGCACACTCTTCACAGTGAACCTCCCTGACTTATTAGAAACTCAACATGAACACAACGTAACTGTGTTGCTGTTTCACTCCCAGGAGTTCCTGATTAGGGCTGAGAATACAGTACTGTAAATAATGTGAAATGAAGGAAAACATTTAACCTACAGTCCCTCATATTCAGAACAAATAAGTAACTCTGTGTCCCTAGCACATGTTTGAGGGAGTCAGAAACAGGTTATTAATGAAGAAAAACTCCACAAAAATGAACACAATCCAGTCAGCCTTCTGGCATTACAATATCAAGAGGAGATGCCAGTCAAGCAGCTAATATTAAACCTGTAAATCTATACCTATTTGGGATGCTTTAATCATTTCCTATGAATTAATACCATAAAATCTGATTTATAGCTGAAGGAGGAAGATCCTCATAACCATTAATACACAGATTCAATCAACAGACATTTGCAAATTACGGATTCACTGGAGCTCTGTATTGCTCAACAGAAAACCAATCCTGTCCCCTTCTCTGCAGAGGAAGCAGTGCTTCAAATGATGGTAGAGGTGCAGTTTCATCAATGCTGCATTCCAGGAAACCTCCTTACACAGAATTTCCCGAACAGATGGCTTTCTTAATTTGGCACAAGATTTATAGACAATCTTCAGCAACATGGGAAGTGCTTAAGGTGTCAGATGAAGCAATAAACAAATGAGAGAGCAATGGTCTCTTAGCAAACACATTCTCTAACTTTTCAAGGATTGCTATGACCCTGCTGGTCACAAATATCTGAGAGAAAATACAAAATTGTTTAGGGTGGTTTTTTTAACATGGAAGGAAAAGTAATTTTATTTTTTTCTGCTTTGGCTGCAAATTATTAATGACAGTGAACAAGGCAATATAGGCATAAAATCCCTGATTTGTCAAGTGTTTCAGAAACAGAGGTTTGCACTTAGTCTATCTACCCCAGTCTCCATTACACCTAGAGATGATCTGGCTGTCTCCTCCTAAGCAATCCTAACCTTCAGCTTCTAACATTGTCTTATTACCACTGTGTACTGAACAGGGCTAAAAACAGGGACATTTCCTCCTCTCTGTCACCACAGATGATTCTCTCAAGTGTCCATTGCTCTCATCTATTCCGGGTTACCATTAACTTTTCTCTTTCCTTTGCTCCATATATGCAACCTCATTCATGTGCCAGTACTTCCTCTGCATCACTGGTTCTGAAGTCTTATTCTCTCATACACACTGAAATCCCACAGTATATATAAAGGACGAATTTAATCCTTTTCAAATTTTAGCTTTTGCTTGAAATACCGAAAGTAGAAAATGAGTATAAAAATTGTGTCCTTTTTCTTCCTTTATCATCAAGAAAGGGAGATGTTTTATATGGACAGGCTGACTCAGGTTTTAGCTGAGCAGAATCATTCTTTGAAGATGCCTCTTGGTTTCTACAGAAAAGAAAAAGCTTAGGGTTACTGGCTTTCTAATGCATCACTAAAGTGCTTACAGGGGATAAGTCCAGGACAAAGTATATACATTTTTTTCCCAATCTATTTTTTGTGATCCTTCATTTCTCAACCTGTGATCCTTTTTTTGAAATTCCAGTTGGTTTCCCTTGTCTAGTTTACATGGACAATCTTATTTTATCTAAAAAAGGAAGCTTAAGGCAACAGTTAATGTAGAGATTTTGTAACACAGGTCTCCAGTGTAGAGACAAGGAAGGTGACATGCTCTTTATATATTATTGTAAAGTTTTCCAAACAACTTTTTAGCCTTTGTCTGTTTCAAATGTCAAACTACATTGCTAGGATAGACTGATATTTACACTTCAATGGAGAGAAAGAAAAGAAAAGTAGAAATTGGAATGGTGAGTAGCTGAATGGTCAGTAGCAAGAAGTTTTCAGAGTGTTAGAAACAACTGCAGACCACAGCTAAGGTTTTACCTCAGGGGCTTCAAAGTGTCCCTTTCTCCTACTCCATCTTCTCCCTTCTTTTCTGACTCCTCCTCCAGCATGCGTCTGCTAAAGATCTCAGTCTAAGGAACACAACTGGGAGGAAGCCAATCTCCAATTCATCTTGGGAGCTTGATTTAATCTCCCATACATTCCAACTGCTTCTTTAACAATGATGTACATGCTGGCTAACCTGACCCAAGCAGTACTGTGGGGTTTTTTTTCCTGTAGAACACCAGCATGATAGAGTTTCATAGGCAACCTGATACATTTGCTACTGGGCCAGGTGCAGCAGCACTTAGACAGCATCCAGCTTCATTATAGACATAGAAATTGCCAAAATGCATTAACTTCAATGGCACCAGGAAAGGCCTATGGAAGCAGGATGGAAAGGGTGGAAGTTGGGGAACATGATACAAGTGGGAAGATAAAGTGTCAGCATGTTTTGAGAGAGGATGAAAAGGAAGATAGTAAGAAGTACTGGTAAGTGCAGAAAAAGGAGAGCTGCTACGCAAAGAGCAAAAGACACCATTTGAAAAGGAATGCAAGAAAATGTTGCAATTATTTTTCAGGAGTATCTTCTCCTTACTGCAAAGGTTATGACTGATGATTCACTTTTTAAAAATGAAACATTTAGGTCAGAGTGGTTTTGGAGAGTTTGAAAGGAAAAAACAGCTGTCTGTAGCAGGAGGATAGATTAAACTACAAGTTCAGCTGCTTTTGTTACCAATACCTACAAAATCTTTTAAAAACAGAGAACCCTTATGAGACAGAGAAATGTAAAGGAGGAGAAAAACACATACAAAGAAATGGAAAAAAGGAAATACATAATAAGGGGTTTGGCTGTTCTCTTTGTTTAATGTCATGGGACTATGAATTTTCCTCATTCTCCCTGGATGAAGTCTTTAACTGTGTATCTTTGGCAGTTGACATAGCAGCAATAGCTCCATTTTGATCACTGTGAACATTGCATTGGCTGCACTTACAAATCATCTCAGCACCCAGCAGCCACTGATTTTGTTGCCAAAATAGGAGACACACTTTCTCACCTACATCCTAATAATAGACATTACACTGGAAAATACCATTAAAACAAGAATGATTTTACTTGGCAGAAACAAGATAAACTCATGCTCATTAAGCACATTTCACCTTCAGTCTGAATTGGTCAATCTATGATGAAGATCCAATTTATAGTCTTTAGTGCATTTAAATGAGTCAGTCATTTAAATACAGTATTGCAGCCCAAATACCTTTTAACTGAATAATATTATAATTTAGGAATGCACAAGGACATGAGAAGTTGAGGTAGGGCAGTGATCTCTAGAAAAATTACAACTGGTAGTCAGGTAAATATTCACCTCAATCTAGTTTAACAGCAGCAGAACCTGCACAGTTGACCACCATCTTCCACAGTGCCACCCTTGACATACACATTTATACACCTTTGTTGTGCACTCTTCAAAAGTGGACAAGCACAATTTACTACAGGAAATTGCAAATGTAAGCTCTTGGCTAATGTCAGCAACACAAAACAAAACAAAAGAAACCAAATTGCTTGCCCATCAAAAATACAGTACTGTATTTAATAGAGATCACATAGTTGCTGTGTGAAACACACAATACTGACTTGAAGATCCAGTTCATTAAATATTCCTTATATTCTTAGTATAAGAAAGAACACACCACATGTGTCGGGGAGCAGAATTTCCTGGAGGCACCATTTTATCTTTAATTTCCATTAGGTATTTCATCAACACACCACTCAATCCCCTCTGCCTAACTACTCCTGCTGTGCCAGTGATCATACAGTATGTAATGTCAAATCTGTCTTCATTGGGACTGGGATCAATTAAAAAGCCTAGTATTCAAATTATGTTTGCGACTCTCAAAGTGTTGCTACACTCATTCCCTGAGAACAGCAGAAGTATGTCAAATTGTTCCACAGAACATGGTTTTCAGACTGTATTTTGCATCATGTTCTCACATCAACACAAACCAAATTAGCACCATTGCTTTGAATCCCCAGAAGAGCTTTAGGCAGGAGCACTCCAGGCCTGGATTGACCCTGATTTTACTGGTGGCATCTCAGTTAGAGGATGATTCACCCAGTTTGCATAATTAACAAGATACAATCTCTTAGGGAGATGATTCATCCTATAGGTGGGCTGGAAAACTGCCTAAATATGACAATTTCCCCCCGGTAATTCTAAAAGATTGTCCTTGTTGACCAGCTATTGATTTAGGGATGTGGGATTAACCTGGAACACAATTACAGGTTGTGTAGGGAGAGGTATGTGAAATCGGAGTGTGAAAATCACATCATAGGGACAGCCCATACCCTTAAAATTGGGATCAGGAAAATATAAATTATGGGAGGCACAAAGTTCACAAGCTGCTCCTGAAATCTTAAGCTTCAGGGAAGAAGACAGTAAAAGTTTGTGAACATAAATAAGGACTTTATGGGAACTAGACAAAACCAATACTTTTATAGTTATTTGGATATTATTTCCTGTCACATATTTCACTGCAGAAGAGAGATTCCCTTTGATTCCAGGCAGAACTGGCATGAGCCCAGGCATTTCTATATAGGAAAGGAACCAAACCCAGAGCTACTTTAATATGGTCTGGGGAGTCAAGGGAAGTATGGGGAGGGAAAGAGTGTGCTCCACTGAACTATTAGCTGAATTTATCCAGTTCCTTGTATCTCTGTTTTAGCTATGATTGGTAATGGAGACTGACTTTATTCTTATTCGCTCTCTCCAACAAATAAGCTTTCACTTTATGTCCCTTCACTGGCTCCCTCTGTCCTGAAACCAGTCTCTTGATTAATGAGATATGGAAAGTTTAAGAAAAAGGGCCAAACTGGGGGAGATTTTTCTTTTCAGCTTGCATAGGGTTGTGCTATGGAAACCTTTCCCCCTAGTCAGAGCAAGAAATCCTTGCAAACATTACTGCAGAGTTTAATCAAAACGAAAAGACTGCAGAATTCTTTTGTTGTCTTGAAAATATGCATAGCTAACGCCAATTCATTCACCCTGAACAAAATAGCTACAAACATTTGTTTAAACAATATAGAGGCCTTAAGAAATGTGTAATTTCTCAGCAGCAACTGAACATTTATATCGCTAACGTTGACCTAACTTCTAAGCTCCTGTAGGAAACTCTAAAATTGTTTAGCGAGAAGGGCTTTCTAAGCTGAGAATCAAGCTGTGAGAAAGAATAAAAAAAAGAGCATTCATTTAAATATTTTCAGAAGCCCCTAAAAATGTCATTTTCACACAGTAAATCCGCTGCACTTGAATGTCTGCTGGCTTTCTGAAAGGAATGCTCTTCACTGGGATGCAGCCCGCTGTGGTCAAGTATGATGGAAATAAAAGTGTTGCTAATGGTGATTGAAAAGGATTCCCACTGCTGCTGGCCAGTGTTGGTTTTAGATGGGCCAACTCTGTCGGACAGAGAGGAACAGGAGACAGTAAACTTTCCCTAAGACTCCCTAAACTTTGAGTCACCTCTTCTTCTCTTCTTTTTAACACCAGGCTGGCCCATTGTTTCTCTGCAGAGCTTTATATTAACTCAGCCTGGACCAGACTGTCACTGGAAATGTAAAGATGCAGATTTTCACAAAAGGGCAGCACACAAAAAAGAAATGAGCCATGACAATGAGCATTAGCACAGCAGCAAGTCAACAAGCCCAAAATACTTCTACATTGAGGATTAAATCAAGCCACAAAGTTGTACTCAAGTGTAAGCATTCAGCCATCCTCTTTAACTGGGATACTTCATTTTGATGGCACCTTCAGGAACCCAGCTTGGTTGTGTCAGGCATTTTGGCTTTTTAAGGAAATTTGGCTTTGCACAGGCACACAGAAACTTTGTTCAGATAGTATGTGGCAATGCTAAAGGCAGGCAGCAAGGCTGAAGCAGAGATTTTGAGAAATGAATTTGGCTTCTGACTCCCAAATCCCTATTCCATGCATTAAGCACAAGACATACCTCTACTCTTCAGTAGACTGGCCTTTTAAAAAAATATCTTTTCTGCCTCATATGCTGCAGAATCAGCATAGTTCCACTGTAAATTTTCAGTAGTGGGTGAAATTTTAACTGGGCATTGTCACTAACTGTCTTTAGAATTATCCTGTACCTTTGGGCTCAGACAGAACTTGGAAATCCAGGTCGTCAGCCACAGTGAAAAATCAATTAATGGCATTTAGGGTGACAATAAATAAGAAATAACTAAGGAAAACCCATTTTTTCTGCAAGTGGACTTCAAGTGATTGAGCACTAAAAGAGCAGGCATTGCCTGGGCTTTGAAACAAAGATGATGCTGAGCATGTGTCGCTCCCCACTAACCCAAACCAGAGAGCTTGTAATGCTGCATGGAACAACTTCAGCCAACTGAAAAACAACCTGACAAAACAAAATAATGGGATACTGTGGCTGGGGTGATGGTTGCCGCACCCAAGAGGGTTGCCCAATAGAACAACTTCTGCTATTTAAATAAATGTATCAGCCTAGAGCCTCTAGAGGTGGGAAGAGCAGGATGTAGGACAGGGACAATGGTAGGCTGCACACTTTGTTCCAGATGCTCAACACGCTTTGTTTCATCCAGGCTCTCTTCACTGATCTAACCTACCCTAAACGATGGACTCCACTAGTATCTGAGAGGATTTCAACTCTGCTGTGCTATTTTTGCTCACTCAGTATGCCTCAACAGGAAGCATAAGGGAGAGGATGAGTCAAAACTTAAATGCACTCTTAAAGGATATTTTGATATTTTGGAAAATACTTTCAATTCAGTGTATACAATCTCAGCAATGAGGCTGGCCCTTCTTATAAGCCCCTCTCTGCATATTATGAGCATATGAAAGTCTAGAAGACAATCTTACAGACCACAATGCATGTAGCAGTTGGCCCCTCATCACAGTCTAACTTAGTCTTTTTGATCAGCCTAGCTCTTTTTGATCAGCTTTTTGATCAGTCTCACTTAGTCTTCAACAAAATGCCAAATGTTGTGGATTAGAGGCTCCAGAGAACACTCGCTTTCAGACCTGTAAAAACACATAATTCTCCAAGTTTGTTTGCTCATTTCCTCCCCTATGCTCTCACAGGTATCTACTGCAAGTGGTAATCATTTTGTGCAACCTTTAAACATACACTTATCATTACATCAATGGCTGAGAAATACAGCTCTTGCACCTCATAGGTATTCAATCCCTTAATCCCAGTCTCTGGTAAGCATTACCTAGCTGAGCAGGCATCCAGCCTTTAGTCATTCTGTGCTGCATGTGAGCGCTCCCAGTCTGTTATCTCTGCCTAAGGATTCTGGCTGGACAGCTGGAAGTGGAATATGCACACAACTGGGTTGTCAAGTCAAGGAAGATGTAAACTGGACAGGGCACGGAAGACTAGGCGCTGTGGTGAAACTCATTTACATGTAGAGGTATGAGTGCAAGGTACTGTGCAAGGAAAGCACTTAGAAACAAGTGAAGCCTTTTATTCTTGATCAAAAAGCATGACACTGCTTCAGTGGGTTCATAGTCCTCCCTTCTATCTCCAGTCACCAACACACTTCTCAACTTGCTCATAAGATTCCTGGTACTGAGCAAAGCCCCTGATGAGTCACTAAAGTAAGGATGCACTGGGCATATATCCACTCACTAGAGAAAGCAGCCCTCACCCTGGCTTCCAGGGATGCTCCCAGGTCACAGAGACAACAGGCCTGTGGGCACAGACTGAGGTTCAGTTCCAACACCCCCTCCAGAATGTGTTCAAATTTCAGTTGTGAGTATTGCAGAAAATTATCATGAACCGACAAACAATGCAGCTCTCCTGGTCAAGGCAGGGTCTGCCACATCCTGGTAGCTCTCTGTCCCCAGTGCTGCTGCCCTGCCTACTCACATCACTGGGCAGGAGGAGAACATCAGTGACTCTGATGACTGCCAGGTCAGAATGGCTGTAGACCATTGGCCAAGATGTATTTCTCTTTTTTCCACTCTGTAAATCACAGGAAATGAAATACGATGAAAATAAAATTAAATAAAGGGGGAAGAATGGCTGGGAAGAGCAATTAAAAAGCTGTGTCATCAAAAGCCCTGCATTATCTGTTTTGTCACATTTTCTTCTGATATTTTAATATATTCATTACAGTTAGCATACTACAGCTTCAACTTTATCCTGCAGATCTCACTGAGCTTCCAAGATCTAGCTCAAAATTACCAAGTTAGCAGTGTCTGAAGAGGAGAAGTCTGCACATTTCCTATTTATTCTGTTCTCTTCTCCCTCTGACTGCCTCTTCCAGGTGCACTCATTTTAAATACATAAAAAAATTACTCGGACGCTGATGTCAGCAACCTAGTCTCAAATGTATGACTGCCTTGAAAAGAAAATAAAGATGCAAAAAAAAAAAAATCCCTCATTTTTTTTGGGAACAGTAAAAGTTTAATAATGATTTGGTTTCCTGATGAACAGAAAAAAATATTTTAAATTTAATGCATAGACTAGAACTTGACTTAGTGTCTGTAACAACCTCCTTGGGGCTCACTTTTTTCCTAGTGAAAATAGGGCTGCTGAACTACTCAGAAAGAGCTGCAAGTGAAAACATCCAGGTGAAAGATCTTTGGTTTGGAAAGTTCTCCATCTATAACATAAATAACCTTATCACACTTTTAACACACTGAAGGGGAGCAGCAGTTTCCTATTGGAGGAACCAGCAAAGATGAAGTTACATAGAAGAAACAGCTGAAGATGAGATGCTACTGAGTAAGAGCTATGCTATCCCTTATCTCATTTGGAGGTTGGTAAAGAGCTTTCCAGATTCCTGCTGTGAATTTGTCTCAGTGTTCTTTAAGGGCCTCAAAAATGTCATTTGTCACAGAGTATATCCTGGATGTCTGGTGACTTTCTGCAGGGAATGCTCTTCGCTGGGCTGCAGCTTGCCGGGGGTCAAATATGACAGAAATGAAGTGTTTCTTATAGTGATTGAAAAGGACTCCTACTGTTTGTGGCTGGTGCTGGTTATTAGTAAGGCCAAATTTGTGGGACAGAAAGCAGCAGGAGACAGTAAACCTTCCCTAAGACTTACTAAACTTTGAGTCACCTCTGCTACCAGTGCCATTCTGTCAGACCTATTTGGAGAAAACTGATATTATAATTACTAATCTCAGCAAGGGTCTAATGTGCAACCTGAGGCACTCCTCTGCCAACCGTATAATTATGGATGGGCTGGAGAGACCTGCAGGCACTGCTTTTGCCCCTCAGCCCTAAAACTCATAAGATTAGGTTACTGCTCTGCCCAGGCTGGGGACAGGTAAGCAAGAGGCAAAGTTGCTGGGCTGCCATGAGAGAAAATTATTATTGTCAAAACTGACTGCCCGCTATTAAAGCTTTGAATGTCACCTCAAAAACACTCCTTTTCAGACCCTTAAGTGGTGGCGTCTAGAGGGCTGTTTGATTCACCTCCCTATCAAGCAACAAGTATTGACAGCTCAGAACATTTTTTTTTGCCCTATTATTTCCTCCACCTCTTTCACACCCTACAGTTTCTGCACCCTTTGGATTAAACTTGCACATTAAATCAGTTTGAACTGTATGTATTTTAACTTTATTCTCTTGCATACATTGCAAACACACTATTTTAAGCCCTAGGCATCATTTACTATCAACAAGTTCCGCACTTTGAATCTTTGTCCACCAAAAGGAGATAAAGCTCTGATTTTAGGAAGAGAAACAGGTCCTTATTCAAGTAGAGTGGAACAGGGAGTGTGCACTTGAAACAAGTAATGTGAAAAGTGGACCCAGATGAAGGCCATGATGTTGAAAACTCTTTGTACATGCTGACTTTGACAAGTGAGTGGTCCTTGTGCAAAAGGTGATGTAACCTTGCCCAAAATTAAGTGTGGATAGAAACACTGTGCAAGATCAGGTCTGGGGGACTGGACTCTCAACAGACTGATCACCTTTCTGGAGTGCTGAGCAGGCTGCTGCCCTATTGATTTCTATAGCAATAGACGGGGCTTAGCACTTCAGAGCATCAAGTTTCCAAGCCTGAAGATGTCTGGGCTCTGGAATGGATTAAAGTCACATGTGATGTATTTAGAAAGGCCTGAATTCAGTTTCAGTGCTCAGTAACAGCCACTACCATTTATTCTGGTTGCTACAATTCATTTGGACAGTGTTTACAATATCATCCCCTTCCTCCGTTATTAGACAAACAACTTTGATAGGTAGCCTTTTATTTTTTACAGCATTTCAGAGCAGAATAAACACACAGTCTAGGTTATTTATGGAGTGAGCTTTCTGTATGAGGTGCCTTTGCCAAGGAAGTGTGAATTCAATAGTGCACACACTGTGTATATTTAACCAGAAAACAGTGACCCAGCACTCAGTGAGGAAGGGGAGAAAGGAAAAACACATGCAAGACACCATCTTCTATATGTCATGTCATTGGAAAACCCTCTCCATAAATGTTAGGGAACTGTATGCAAAATTGTGTTTAACTGACTCAGAAAAGTGATCAAAACTGATTTACAGGATGTTTCCTGTTGGCTAGGGAAGCAAGAGAAACACCTGAGGCTTCATTTCCCTGTTTGTGTTTATTCCCTAGGAAATGCCTTGTCAGTTGTTTGGGACAGTGTGGCGGCCATTTGGTGGACATGAGTACTGCAGATGGTTACTGAACGGCAGTCTCATTTGAAAGGGTTTTTCCTAAAAATTTAGGATGAGGGTGAGGTTTTCTTAATTGAAGGAGAAGACATTCAGAGGGAAGGAGAAATAACAAGATAATTAGGTTTCATTTCACATGCTTTTATCATCTGCTAATGCATAAAATCTTCTCTATAGACAGGCTAATAGAAGACAATTCATAATTGGCAAATTCTGATATGCTTCTATACACAGCACATAAAGTATGGATCTTATCACTTCATGGGGTTTTTTTTCATTTTTGATCCTTCATCCCACCAATAATTTGGGGTTATATAGCAAATGGATATCACCATAGGAACACTGGATCACACTCAGAAACTTATGGAACTGTTGAACAGTTGCAGTAAGTTCAACTGCATGCATATTTGTAAGTATTATCCATGAACTTGTATGTTTTGATTTTGACTAAAACATACCTAAAAATGACTAGACAGCTCTTGCTGCCTCATCCACTGACTAGACTTCCAGTTGCAAACGCTGAGACCCCAGCTCACCTCTAGTCTCCTATACAGCTACATAATGATTTAACTGAGCACATCAATAGAGAGGCTAAACAACATCAGAAAAGAATCAAGCAAACAAACACACACACACACAATCAAATAAATAGCCATGGTTGCAAATCAGATGCATTTCCCTTTTGTAATGAATGAAATTCAAGTGTTTACTGCATGTTCAAGATGGGAAGTTGATTTGAGGTCAGAAAATTGAAGAAAAATCTCAAAGACTGCGCTGTGTCAAAGACTGCAACATATTATTGTCCTGCTCTGGGGACAGATTTCTGAATATGGCTAGGAAGTTTTGAAAAACTTTCTTCTGGCTTCCACAAAAAATTGTGCTCCTAAACCCAGATGAATCAGAAACTACACTCTGCATTGTTAAAGAGCAGAGAGTCCTCCCATTTATTGCAAAGCACTTTTAAAAAACATTCCCTCCATCTAGACAAGAACAAAAACGATGTTGCTTGTTGCTGTAATGTAAAGTTAAATCGTAATGTTAATTTCACATGTCATGTTTCAGGAATGATTGATATAAATAAATCTGGAACTGCTTGATAAGAAATATACAAACACGTCTCCTCTCTTTTAGAAAAGTTCATACAAGCCAAAGCCAAGCCTCTCATGCTCTTTATCAGATCATTCCTCATTTCAAATGTTTTCCCACGACTTAGTGCATTTTTTAATAAAAAGATAAAGTCTTTTTATAGGATAGACTTCTCCTTGCACATACTGGAGAAATTTCAGGTCTTCTTTCAAAATATTTTATATCAGACTTGATACATCAACAAATATGAAGCAGAGCAACTGAAAAAGATAAACTTGTGTCAAACATCAATGTCTCTGCTTCTAAATTATTCCCTTTTACAGCACAGCAGCACTTAAGAGCCTCCCACATGACCCCTTGCACTAGACTCTCTCTGTGGAGCTACCTAAGAAGGTGCTGTCTGGACAATTTCAGTCTCAGAAACTCTGATCTGCCAGTTACCTGTACACCAACAACACCTATCTCCATATCTACAAGATACAGAATCTTCCAATTCAGAAACGAAGAAGATGGGCAGGAATCAATGTCTGTTTATCTGGATGTTAAAACTTTCTGGAGTAGAGACACTCAGTGCTAACCAATGTTTTGGTCAGCATGTAATGCCCGTAATTTTAGGTTCTTAATGCCATCTTGTCCTCTAGATGATTAGAGCAAGACTAACCTTTAAACACTGGACATTATTCTATTGGAACTTCCCTCAGAGCTAGAAACTGTCAAATTCAGAAGACATCCTCTTGTACCCTACAAAGGTACAGTTGCTGCTGTGGCAGTCTAGACATTATTTAAAACATACCATCATAGCCCAGTCCCACATGTTAGACAAAATCTGTAGTTTTAAAACATCACTTTGGGGAAAAGATCAAAATAAAGCACACCTTGCTTCTTAAAATGCAAAGCTGCTGTCCAAGTAAGCCGATTTTCTCTACAGAGGTGCCATTCACCACTTCTTTCCTAGTTTAAGAAGAGGGTATTCCCCTGAAAGAAGAGAAAATGAGGACCTAGTATACCTTTTTTCTAGTGCTAGGAGAGACATAAACTCTTAACTGAACTGTCAAACCTTCAGCAAAACAACCCAGTGGGATCCAGTGGATATGCTGATTTGCACCTGTGTCAGTACAGTACCTCTTGCTATGACGTGGGTTCTGAAGGGCTGTATTTTCCTTTGGTTTATTTGTGTGTGTGTGTGTGTGCCAACATACAAACATGCTGCCATGTGCTTATGGAAAAATCAATGCTTTAGCAACATTGTCCCTTCTGAACTTACAATCAGAAGCACAGAGTAAGAAATTTATGGAGTTCAATCCTTGGAGTATTTTTGAACCAATAGTTCCTTTATTTATATTGAGCTGCATTCCAATTTATCACTTACAAATATCCTCCATAATAAATAAGAGAAGGAAATGGAAATATTACCATGAAATTGTAATAATTCAATGTACGTAATAAAGTTGCAGAAGGAATCTGTGCTTTTTTGGTTGCCACTAAACATCAGCAACAACTGATGGTCTTAAGTTAACAAGCTAATATTTCATCCATGGATACCAGAGTGATAATGGCTAAATATGCCAGTCGAGGGAATGAGCACATGTGCAGCTATTTGCCTGACACAACTTCTCCTGTCATGGCCTATTAAAACCAGTTTACATGTGCATGTCGAATTTGATGAATATGTATGTGACCTCTTTCATAGCTATCACTCATTGGACTCCAGCCCTCATGGCAGAAGAAAACAGCACCTCTCATTAAACACAGCTTGAGTTACAGGCATGTTATGTTAATATTCCTTCAGAACTTTAGGGGGTTTTCTTCTCTTTTTAATAAATCTTTAGACAAAAATAATTTAAAAGTATAATTAAAAAAACAGAACACTTTCCTATTTCTCTCCTCTTTCTCTTGGTGAATGTGCTTAGAAACTCTCCTTATCTAGCAAAAGAGAAGGCAAATTAGTTTATAGGTGGCATATTCAACTGACAGTAGCCAAATGGAATTTCTCTTATATAGGGTCTTGAACAGAACTAGGTATTTGAAAAACAAAACCAAAAACCATACTAAAACCAGATGAGATTTTTTAAGGTAAAAATGGGATTGTCTATACTAAGCCTCATATTTGATGCAAACGCAAATGCTACTATGTATTGGAGTCTAAATATATGCAGTGAATGTCCACATTAACTTGCAGCTATCTCACTTTTTGTACACCTAGATAGAAGGAGAACTAGAATTCTAAACTACAGTGCTATAGAAAATACTTTTCACCAAATTTCCTATAGAAATTGTAAAACCCCAAGAGGCAAAGGAAAGCATCCAAGCTTTTGGTGTTTATGAGATTCCAAATGAACCTTTGAATCTTTTGAGGTTTCTTCATCACTGTGTAAAAAGCATAAATTAGAGAGTAAAAGCAAGGATGCAGCCAGATTGTGCAGTGCATATATGGCAAATATTTACTCACACGAGCATTTCCAGTCCATCTGCTCTGCAGATAGAGTAAATATTTCACAAACTGACACTTAAGTTGGTAACACCAAACCAGAACAGGCATATCCATGCAGGCATCAGTACTTCGTAACATCCATAAAACCCATATTCTTCTCCCAGTTACATGGGTTTGATACACATAAATGGAAGTAGTAAGGTTAGCATCACTATACAAAAAAAACCCAGAAATTAGTGCACTAATTTTTTCATGTAACTGAAGGGATCCTTCTCTTTGATTTGCAATGAGGCATCGTTTCTTATGGCTCATCTGGGTCCCTCACATCCAGATAATTCGGGATTCTTGATCCAGGAACTAAAAAAATGGCCAAAATATGTTTGCTTGACTGCTCAAATCCAATCCTTAACCTTCAGCAGGGGCATGCCATGAGTAAGGTGAGAAGAATTCAGTATGTGACTGAATTGCACTAAATATAGCACTAAATTGATGTGTTGGCATTAGATACTCTTTGGACTTAGTACTGCATGAAAGAAAAACAGATTTTAGCAGAACATTCCACTTTAGGAAAAAAAAAAAAAAAAGAAGAAAATGATAAAAAATCCACCAAGATAATTTCAACAGCATTTTAAAATGATCTAAAATAAACTTTTATAAAGAGAGTCTAATTCCTAGCTGAGGCACTTCTGTCTAAATATTTATTTTGCAAATATCAAAAACTTTTAATTAAAGTAAAAATATTTCACTTGATCCATCAGGGGTTTTTTAAATTTATTTTACCCTTGGTTTTTAAATTAGATTTATTTAAATTGTATTATTTTGTTTTATTTCACAACATGGCAGAAAAATGAAATTTTTCAATGCTTCCATATCAATTGGTAGCTGTTCTTTTGTAATGTGTATTCTGCAGCCTATTTTGAAATGATTACCCTTCTTTTTAAGTCAGTCTGAAAATAACCTTGGAATTCTTAGAATTTCCATTAACTATTTATGCAGAAAGGCATTTTCCACAACTGAAAAGTTCCCAAAGGCAACAGTTTGGAAAGAAAAGAAAATTGACAAGAAAAAGGAGAGGAAAAACCCAAGTAATTTCAATATTCAAGTTAGATTAGACAGTGAGATCTAATCTGACCCAGGAGGAACATTTATATAGCTGAAATTCTGCCCAAACACCTTGAATGAAGAAGAGGCACCCAATCACCTCAGTTACATTTAGGAAATCAGATAATGGAGAGATAAAATTTCTCATGAGGATAGTGTTGTTTGTGCAGCTTCATTGTAGGAATACAATGACATTTATAAAACTTGATTTTTTTCCTCCTAACAGGTATATTTTTCTATTAGAAAGAGCTAGTCACTCTAGCAATATACACACATTAATTTTCAGCTTCTTTTCAGCACTGCAGAATTGTAGATGCTGGCAAAGGAACAGCGAGTTTGAACAAACTCTTGCCACAAGGATAAGAAACACACACAGGCAGGGAAGCTCCGCTGTCTCTGCTGCTAGCCATGGATGAGGCAGATCCCATGCTGGAGACACCAATGCAACAGGTAATTCCTGTGCCTGAGTCAGGGTGTGGTACAGAGCACCTATGCTATAGATGCTTGTCTTGATATTCTTGATATTCTCCCACTTGTGCTCTTCCACAGCAGGAGTTGACCCCATCAGCCTGACATGTGGCCTGAGGATTGCAGGGTATCATCCTAACTGAGCAGAAGGATGGTACAGATGAAACACAAATTTCCTCTGTTTTGCTTTGTTTTCTTTCTAGTAAAGATGTGGATCACATCTATTTTAACACACCACATCTGTGCAGCACCCAGTTCTCACCGCATCCTTAGCATCTTTTCCAGGCTTTTCTTACACATTTCTCCCTGGCATATCTGAACTGCCAGTCTTTGCAACATGAACAGTGTTTTGCCTCCTCTACCTGACCTAGAAACACATAATAAAAACTAAAACCAAACAAAAAATCCAGAACAGTCAAAACAGACATTTTACCCATATGATCCTATGGTTTTCAATTTTCCTACATTTTGGAAAATAGTGGCAGAGAGATTCAGGTTTGTGAGAAAGATCCTTCTTAACCCACCAGCCCTGAGCTGCTGGCTTTCTTTCACACCCACTTTCTGAAGAGAAGCTGTGAGCAATGCAAAAGCAGAACAAGGTAGTTGGTTGTGCTTTTCCACTCTACTAAAACAGCTTTTGCAGCAGCATGTCCAAAACAACCGTTAAAATAGTCCTGGAACATCTATTTTGACTTTCACATTCCCTTTTGGACTGTCTGTCCTAAGATTGCTTACATGCTCCAAGTTCAATTACTGAACATCAGAAACGCAGTTATTGTATGCAAAGTGAGCTCATAAATTCCAATTTTTGCAGGTGCTAAGCATGCAAAATGTGACACAAATTCTTCTAGAAATACAAATGTCAGGAATAGAAGTGACACAGTAAAACAGTCAATGAAAAACAAAACCAAACCCACAACCTTAACTGATTCAAAGAAAGAACAGAAATGGATATGATGTAACTTACGGGCTCGATAAGGAAAAATACTGCCAGGATACCAGAAGAAGGTGACAAAAATATTCATTCTATCTCAGTCCAAAAACTCATATACTTGGAGAACCTTCCAGTTTGTTTCTAAGGTTAGAAAATGTCTATATGAAATTACAGGGCACATTATACTTTCTGTATCAGCTCTTACTTAATAAAGCAACAGTGAAATAAAATGTTCCCATTATATTCCCTTGTAGCCAAAGAGAAGTATAGAAGTATCCATTTTGAGCCTCTGAAATCAGATGCACATTTTTCTTTAAGTGGACACTTTCTGGGTGCACATCAAGATAATTTAAGTAAAACAAAATTTAATTAAATAGAAATCTTATCATTCTCAGGTAGAATAAAACAAAGATCCCCAGGGTAATCTTCTGGTACTCACAGTTATAGCAATACATGCAATCTCTGCTAATAACTCTTATTTATATACATGTATTAAACATGTATACCATTAGGAGATAAGTACATATTGATAGAGCCATGAAGTTTAGTGGTATCTTTGAACACGTATTTCTAAAGTAAGTACCTTAATTATGGTTTAATAGAAATTCTGGTTAATTTAGAGATTATGAATCAGATATATAATTCTAGAAGTTTCTAGGATGTTAAGTCTTTGAAAAAGATGAAATACGCTAGATGTGGGTATGGGAGAAAAAGCAATTCTGCTTTTCAAGGGATAGAAAAAAGTTTGTTTCAAACAAGAAATTAGAAAAAAGCTAATAAAGAATACACGAGAAAATTTCAAATAGACCTTTTCTATGACCCAAGAAAAAAATGGAAAAACACTTCTTTGGCCTCAGCCCCTTCCTCATTATTTGATATGAAATATGAAAAACCATTGAACTGGATTTCAGAAACCTGAGCTTTATGCTGAAAATGTAAATTAACAATAAAAGCAGAAGCAAAATTAGAATTTTAGGATTAAATGGGGTCTGAGCTAAGACTTGAACTTGACAAGCGTGATACATTTGCTGAAAGAGACAAGAGAAATCTTCTTGGTTCAAGAAAGTACTTCTTGAGGAAAATGCCTAAAAAGTATTTTTCAAAAAAGTTGGAACTTCACTTAGAACTGCAGATTTCAAAAGTTGCTGCTTTCTATAAAGCTTACTACGTGCTTTTAGAAATGTAGCCTCAAAAAAAAAAGACATTTAGAATTCAAAAACATTTTCCTCTCAACCAAAGTTCTTGGCACCACCAAATGCACTCTAAAAAGGTTTATAACATATCATCTAATGCGTAGGCACAGGTCATGAGGAACTCTGGGAAACCAGCAGGAGACCCAGAGCCTGGCTGCACTCCTGGGTCTGCGACATCCCCCAGGGCTCCTGCATCCATCACCCAGCTCTGGTGATCCCTGAGCAGTGTGCACCCCAGGATAATCCATGCTGGACATCCAAAGCTGAGTAGCATTGGAATCATAGAAAAATTAAGATTGGAAAATTCCTTTAAGATCATTGAGTCCAACTGCAGCTTACTATGTTCACCATTAAATCATGTCCTCAAGTAAGCATCTGCGCTTTTTTTAAACATTTCCAGGGATGGTGATTCTCCTGGGAAGCCTGTTCCAATTCTCTGCAAACCTGTGTGTGATAAAAAAATTCTTAATAGCCAGTCTAATACTCCCTTAGTGCAACTGGAAGCCATCTCCTTTCATCCTGTTACTTGCTACCTGGGAGAAGAAATCACCACCCATCACACTACAACATTCTTTCAGGGAGTTGTAGACAGCAAGAAGGTTTCCCCAACCCTCTTTTTCTCCAGGCTGAGCCTCCCCAGTTCCCTCTACCGCTCCCCATCAGAGTTCTGCTCCAGACCTTTCACCTGCTTCATTGTTCTTCTTTGGACTTGCTCCAGCACCTCAATGTCTTTCTTGAAGTGAGGGGCACAAAAATTAGACACCCTGGTTCTTCCTCATGCTCCCCCATCCCGCAGGCCCCCACCCCATGGCCACATCTCAATGCTGGTGGCTCTCAGTGACTCATTTTCTATGAAAGGAAATTGCTACTTTGAGCCTTAGGAAACAGCAGCCAACTTGCCACGTTAACAAGCTCCGTTACCAGCTCTGCCTTCTCCTTCATGTTAATTCAGAACATGGTCCCCAGACTGCCCAAATAGCCTGCAGAATTGCTAGGCAACCCTTTGTGCACATTTTGCCAGCATACATATTTGTGCTCTTTCTTTTTAATTTTATTTTCTTTTCACTGGGACAGGACTGTTCCCTTCTGCCCATGTTTCTCTCTGCACCACTTCAAATGAGATTAAGTTTAGGGAAAGATGGGAGTCCGTGCTTGTGGCAGGACCATTGTGCATTAACTAAGTTTATTTTGGTAGTGCTGTGTTCTGTCTCTAGTCACTGTCTTTTTACACATAATCAAAACATGAAGATTTATTATAGGGAGAACTAAAAACATGGCTTGAAAAGAGCAAAAATAAAACCACAAACTTGCTTTACAGCTGTGGCCTTAGGAATGCAACTGGATTCAGTCTGCAATGGGGAGTGGCAATGCTGTCAGGTTTCAAATATGACCTATCTGCTCAGGCTTTCAGAAGGAAACTTTCTGGCTCCCGACATAGACCATAGAAAAAGGAGACTCAGAGGATGTTCCACTGCAATGTGATACACAGGCCACCATATCTATAAGTTGGTTCCTAGCAGTACGTCAGCGGTAATCTTCTCTGCTGCCAGATATCTCATTGTAAGATTCAAGATTCCATGTGTATTTCTTGAAAATCCATACAGAATCAAGACATTTCAGAAGGAAAAAAAACAAAACTAAACAACAAAACCCCCAAAGCCAACATTCTTGTTTCTTAATTTTAAATATATTATAACCCTGATTGGTTGGGGGGAAAAACTACACCTTACAAAAAGGATGGCCCCCAGCCAGAACACACATGAAAAAACAACCAGGATAAAATGCTGTGTGAATTATTCTTGTAAGCTAACAAATGAATACTTTCAAAGCCCATTTAATGATATTTTGAGCAACTGAAACTGGGCAGCATGACTGAGGCCCATCATCACTACACCTGGTATCACAGACAATAAATCACCCTTACTATCTCTAAGAACAGGGGTTGTTATTTTCTTTGGTGGATAGCTAGAGATATGAAACATCTCAAGAATGATTTTCAAAACCAACTCAAAGACAACTACCTGTCAATGACACAACCTGTACTAAACGATTCTGGAAAAATATTTCCCCATACAGTAATTTGGCCTGTGATGAGCACTCAAGGCTGACCGTAAGGGCATTTTCTGCATTCAAGACTCAGCAACGACATACAATCCAGAGATACACCCCTCGTTTCCTTGCTGATCCAAATAAGTCAGCTGGATGCCATTCCAGTCCAACTTGGAAATTTCAGTAAGCTGATCTTAAGGAAGAGAGAAGCACACATGCTCTTCAGTGGTCAGCAATTGAACTGTACATCTTTATTACACAGTGGAAATCACTATCACACTCTTACCACCTCACAGTTAACCAGCATAAGCTGCACATCTAATTAATTTATCCTTAACTTCTAGCAACAGGAAGATCTAAATGAAGCTTTGGTGTGACTTTCAGCATGCAGTCAGTGATATATGCTAGGCCAATGGAGTACTCCATCTTGGATGGTTTTCCTACATGAATCTCTCCTTATTAGTTTGACAGCTTTGAACAGCAGTGATGAAAAATCAAAAAAAAAAAAAAAAAGGAGCTAAAACTCCTAAACACATCCCATGCACAATTACCTGACCATTTAAAAAGCGCACGTTTTCTTACTGACTAGAATTTAGAGATTTGTGGATCTTGAATAATCTGAAACTTTTAAATTTATGAATGGTAGCAGAATACAACTTCCAGAATTTAGTTTATTTTCTCTGTATATTGCAGCTATTCTCTCACTTAATATATGTCTGTAAAACAAGTATAATGAAAGAAGCTGTACATAAAACAGGGATAAAAGAGTCTTGGTCAGCATTACATAGTAAGTCAGGCTTTATCTCTTTTTTTTTTTTTTGTCTTGTGCTCTGCAGCTGTGACAAACCATTACACTCTAGAAAAAATTTCCATTAAGATAGAAGTTGAAACCAAAGGGAAGCAAAATAAGGTTTGAGAGGTATTTGGAGTTTTTGTTCACAGATGTGATAGCCTTATGTTGCAATGCATTTGTTCCCTTTGATAGAACATATGTGTTCCAAGACTCAGTTTTCAGATACATACAGCATACATTTCCATTTTTTAATAACTATTTCATAACTTTCAGAGATGTTGGTCTGGCTTTTTATGGATTCTTCCAAAGAAGATAATAAAATGTTCATCAATTTGGCATGGGGAATTCCAAGTGTCCACACATTCTGCTCTACATATGTAACACCAACAGCATCTTCCCTATCTTTAAGCTCTGGAGGGAGACATAAGCTCCCCAAAACACAGGAGAAAATCCTGACTGTTTTGGATTATAAGTTTCAGTCCTAATTTTCTCCTTCATTTTTTCATGGCAAGCAAACTCATTATATAAGCTGGCCTTTCACATCTCGACAGCACAGCTGATGGTCTTCAGAGTTTTTTAAACTCAGGCAAAAATGTTTACCCCAGGCCGTCAGGTTCAGATGCATCCTTAAACCAGGAAGGGAAGCAGAGCCTGTTTTCCTGCGGGCACATGTGCACCGAGAGATGGCTGAAGGCTCTGCAGTGTGAGGGAAGGTGCTTCCACTACTTTCCTCACTGGCCTTCCCACAGTATGGTTGGGCTGTTCAGCCTAAAAACATGCAAAAAAATCATCTATTGCAATTTCTCTCTCTCTCCCTCACAGACATTGCAGTAATGACCCTGGAGAAGTCTCATACTTTTGAAAGCCTACAACTGACATAGGCTCTATAAGAAATGCCAAGATTCTCTTTCTGCCTGTGGAAAGGTCCCAAACAACTTAATGAAGTTGTTAAAATATGGAGGCCTGGGGTTTACATACAGTGATAACATAGTAATGCCTACTTTTTATGTAAGGAGCCAACATTCATGGAAGACTAATATATCTCTATGTAACTGTATAATCTCCTTTTTCACAGAGAATGAAAGGGGATGTAAGCAATGTCCTGGGCATCCTGCTCAGGGAAATGGAAAAATAAAAAGCATTTCCTAGCTTTTCCTAACATTTAACAGATTTTTTTTGTATTTCAATTTGTGCCTTATCCCATCACTGGGCACCACTGAAAAGATCCTGTCTCTGGTTTACTTCCTCCCAGCTGGTATTAATACACATAGTTAAGATCCTCCCCGAGCCTTTTGTAGGATGAGCAGTCCTACCTCTCTCAACTTCTCTTCAAATGAGAGATGATCCAGTCCTCCCAATCATCTTTATGGCTCTTCTTTGGAGCTGCTCCTGTATATCCCTGTGTTTCCCATGCAAAGGAGGCCAAAATTAATGCACTATTATTGGGGTCGAGAGTGGTCCCCGACAATACTTTGTAGGGTTTGCAGATATCAGGTCAAAAGTGGTAAAAAAAAGAGAAGAGCGGTACCACTTAGCAACATAAAACATTTTAATAATAAGGAAAGTAAATGTGGGACAAGGCCCAAAAATCCAAATACAGTAACCAAAGGGACAGGGTCTCCTTAGGAGCCAGTGGTCAGAGACACAGATACAGGGAGGTCTAGGGTATAAATATGGGGTAACAGAGAGGGTGGAGTTGAGGTTAGGGAACACTGCATCAGTTGAGGGCCAATGGGGATACAAAGAAGGGAGAACATTCTAGGAACTGGGAGTGGTGATAATTTACTGGGAAATGAGGGTTAGGAATATGCATGATGTATTAACATAGGCAATCCCATAACTCTTTGGAACCTTTCTTTCTGGGATCACCACAACTTCAACAAATGCCTCCCAAGGTTTAGGTTTGGGGTATAAGTTTTCTTCAGTGATGGTTGCCTGACCTGGAACATTGGCTGAGGTTGGCCCCGCACACTATTCTACAAAAATACTGAGAAATGTGTTGTTACCCTTAATGCCATGTTTTCAAGTTTTATGGAATACACATGCATTAAACATTTGGAGAAGCAGAAATTTCCTGGCAGTTGCTGAAGTGTTTCCCTGTTCATTCAATCCCTCCTTGAAATCATGATTAACTTGGTCAGTTTTATTATCTTAAATAACCTCTTTCTCTTTATTTATTTATTTAGTTTTTTAATAATAAAAAACCCCATTCATTTTACCCTTCAGTGTGTTGCCCTGGAAATTGTTACTGCTATAGAAGATTGTGGGGTTTTAATTTATATGTATATTCCCACCACCACATATTGGCACAGTATTTTCCCTCAGCTGCTGCAGAACCATTCAGGCATTATAAAACCAAGCTCAAAAGAAAAAATGAACTATTACCAACTAAATCTCTGCTATTTTGGCAGTATTGTTTTGAATACACTTTTCCCTTTAATGGTTAATTTTCTTGAGCAATTTTAATTTTTTTTCATTGAATGTTGTTTGAACTGCAAGCATTTCTGACAAAAATGAGATGAGCCTGTGGGATTCACATGTTTTAGCTTCCTCTGTTGCTGTGCTTTAACCCAGCAGGCAACTAAACACCACACAGACACTCTCTCATGGCAGGATAGGGAAAAATGGTAAAACTCACAGGCTGAAGTAAAGACATTCCAATAGTATATAAAAGGCAGGGAAATCAAGAATAAATAAAAATGTTAAATAAAATAATGGTAAAGGAATAGACAAAACAAATTGTGTACAACACAGTTGCTCAGTACCCTGTCATCCCCTGAGCATCAGCCATCTACCCCCAGACAACTCTTCCCACTTTTTTATTCAGCGTGATATCATATGGTATGAAACAGCCCTTTGGCCATATTGGGTCAGATGTACTCAATGTGACTGTGCCTCCTCCAAGCTTCTTGTGCACCCCAGCCCCCTCACTGGCCAGGCAGTAGGAGAGCTGGAAAAGCCTCATTTAGTGTAAGCATTTCTCAGCAACTACTAAAACCTAAGTGCTACCAAGATTCTGATCCTATATCCAAAACACAGCACTAGTGGAAAATAAATATCTGTTCCAACAAAACCAAGACATATATTCAATGAAAAACTAGAAACTCTCACTGTAACTTCAAAAAATTCTGTGCTTAAGTACCTTATTTTATGAAATCTTGACCAGTCTTAATTTTAAAAAACACATTAATGGAACTTTACTGCCACAAAAGAAAAAAAGGCCCAGGGAAAAAGTGTGTTTTCCTTCCTGCCCTGAATATTTCTTTTCAATCTAGTTTGAATATTTTTGCAATAGATTTGCAGATAATTTACAAGTAAAATATTAAGAGATTTGATTTCTAAAGTTTAAGGTTCTTGCAAGGAAAAGAAGATTTTCATGCAAACAGTGTTTGAAGTATTTTGCTGTCAGGACAGTTTTATTTTAGCATCTTTGAAGGGCTACATTGAAGTTCTAGATTCCTCAAAATGCCAATTCCATTTTTGCCCCTTTCATCAATACTTCCACAGAGTAGTTAAAAGATGTAATCTACAATATTAATAAATGCATTAGACACACAAAACAAAATGCATTGTCTATTCTCTCCTAAAAGACCCAGTGCTCTATGAAACAGGGATCAAACACCTTGTCATATGATTCTCAGAAGTAACAAATATACAATATAGAGTTGGACTGCTTGGTAATCTATCTGCCTTGCTGAGTCCACAATACCCATGTCAAACTGATCAAATGTCAGGTCATATAGCCAGGATCAAAACTAAATTGATGGAAATTATTCTGTTCTTGTAATTGGTACTTAGAAGTCTCTGAATAATCACTGTGGAAGACTTTTCTGAAAAAAAATGACAGTTAATGTGATCTGTTGCTAAACAAATATGAATTGCAAAAAGGCATAGAGGAAAACAATGGAACTCCATCCTTTATTATGGTTGAAAACCAATTGCACATATATATTTGGTGCTTATACTTTGGAAGGATGTTAAAAAATCAAGGAGAATTCAGAGCCACACAAATGAACAAAAAAATGGAAAATATGCCTGGAAGTGAGAGACTCCTGGTGCTCAATCTGATAGCTTAATGAAGAAAAGGTTAAAGGATAATTTATTAGTCTATAAGTGTCTATTATCAAAGGGAATGAAAATTGATAATTGATGACTCTTCAATCTAGCTGACAAAGGCTTAACAAGATTCAATAGCTTGAAGTTCAAATTAGATAAATTAAGGTTCAGAATATGGAACACTTCTTTTTTCTTTTTTTTTTTTTTTTTTTACAGGGAAGACAACCAATTAAAGGTTGCAATTGTTGCTTTATCACTGAAAACTTTTAAATCAAAGTCGTGTCAATAAAGTCAGAAAAGGTGTCTGAAGGTAAGTCACAAGTGTTCAGCTTCAAGGAAGCTTTTAGGGAATGGCTTGAGTGATGTTACACAGGCCATTAGCTTGCAAAGGTCCCTTCTATTTGCAAAATCCTAGTAATTGTTCTACCTCATAAGAACTACATAGACCACGTTTTTTTTCCTATCTGAACATGTAATCCTGTATCAGAGTGCAATAAATGTTTCAAGACTTCTTTCACCATAAGCCAAATGACCAGTAGAGGAAAAAATGACAAGGAACTGTATTTCCAAAAACCTCAACTTGCAAGTGAAAGAGTATAATAAAAATCTCCGTAGTTTCAAAATATTTTTATTAAATAGTTTAAAAATATTTTTGTTAAACAGTTATGAAGCAGAATAAATTAGAAGGCAAAATTTAGGCTCTTCTTGGAATAAGTAGCTGATATAACTCTACTGATGCTAGAGTACAGTCTTTGCCTTGGCTTAAGAATTAAACAGTCATTACATTTCCTTACAGGCTGCCTTTTCAAGGATAACACATTCTCTGTGCACTGCAGTCTTTGACAATAGGATTAACTATTACTGGCAGACAATACCACTTAAAACGTTAGCTGCGTCAACCTCTATGATGACTGTAAGAGCTATTAGTCTGCAGTGCATCTTTTAACAGGAGGCCAAAAAAAATCCCTTATGACCCTTGACAGGGAAAAAAAAATACCTAGAAGGCAATATACCTCATCTAGACAGAAAATGTACACGAAAAATGGTTACAACAAGATTATTTACATTCTTTAGTCATTAGGGATAAAATGGATGCTTACTGACCCATCTTACTAAACAACAAATTGAAAATTCTCTGTGATAAAATCACTCTGCATTGTGATTTCCAGCTCTGTCAGATAGTTCAGAAAAATGGTGTTCACTTAGCATATCTATCTACTCAGTAACTGGTTTGTGGTCTTTGCAATTTAGATATTCAGCCTCTCTTTCAACTCCATACGTCTATTACATTTTCTACAAATTGTATTAAGTGAGCATGTTCTCCTGGAGAGCGGAACTGCAGCCTGGAGGGCCGGGAAGTCCAGGCAGATTGTGTTTCTCCACCCAAATAGTTCAAAAGGAGGCTGGCCTAGCTGTACATGGAACAGCTCAGCCTGCGGGGTGCTGCTGTGGCAGAGGCTCTCAAGAGGCTGTGAAATGTAAATATATACATGTCTTAGGTTCACAGAGTGCTATTCTGCCATAGCACTTCAGGAAAGAGGTCAATTTTTTTTGAGAGCATGTTACAGAAAAAAGAATATAAAATACCTCTATTTTGATGCATAAAGATAAGAACTGCAAAAATTTGGGTACTCACACAGAAAGAACCTATGAACTAAACTTCTGGGCTTCCGGCTAAAACATTTGTGCTTTGCTTTTTCCTTAGCCAACATAAACATGATCCTTGTTTCTCAGAGTAAACACCTTAGAAAGACAAAGCTATAAATCAAATCTGTACAGTTCTTCTGAACAATGCTTACGTTATTATGTCATCCTACCCAGAAACATAATTGTAGATAATGTGAAGCAGATCAACTTCTGTAATCTTCTATAAAGATTAAAAACAAAATAAAGAAAGAAAAGTATGAGGTTACTGTCTTCTGAGTCAATCCTGAAGAATTCAGCAATCTGTAACACAGAAGAACAAAATCAGTCAATATTCTGCCAACATTTATGCAGAGGTCACTTAAGATATGAGATGGTTACAGCACACGTGCTACCTCCTATCAGCTGATCAACCTATGGGAACGAATACTGTGAAAAATGTCAGTGTGAAGGAGGGGGGAAGAATAGGGTCATTAGTGCAAGATAGAATGAGCAGGACAGAGCTGCTGATGAGAACACTCAGGGGATGCACTATGAAGATCTCTGGACTGAACAAAGTGTCGTGGTCAGAGAAGGATAATAGAAGGACTGGAACATAGACCATCTGGTACAACAGAAGGGAGGATGGGAAACATCAACAGGGAGTTATATTTGCTAGGGAAAGCCAGACGGTGAAAGCATTGATTAAGATTATTTTGTCGATTAGATGGTACACTTTGATGTATGTGCTGGGGAAAGAGGAGCATTTACTGTGCAAAGGTTGTGCCACCCAGGCAGCTAAAGTAGGATTGTTCCTGGGGACATGGGAGGCTTTAGCGAGTCCCTGGGGGAAGGGTCACATGGAAACAGGGCTCACTTGTGGGTTTGGAAGGTTACACATTCCAGTGTGAAAAAAGGAGATGTTAAGGTTTTTGACAGTGATGTGATTCACCTTGTCCCAAAGTAGGCAAGTGGTATGTAGAGGGAGACCAAGGCACTGAGGAAAAGAGCTGCAACAAGAAAAATAACTTGGAAAATAACTGGTTGGGAGAAACACGTATATATTTATATGACCATATATATTCATACCCATTCAGGGACAAATCAACAAGTGAGGTGAAGCTTTTAAGCTACATTGAAACCAAATTATACAATTTTGTTTGCTCAGAGAGCTTGGCTGTTCCTGGGACAGAAAGATTAGGCTCAGATTAGAGTCACTCCCAGCTTCTGAAGTCCTCAACAGCAAAGCACATGGGGGCAGTGCAAAGGGTATAGAAATAATATAGCTTATCAGATAAATTTAGTACCCATCTCACTGAAAGGTGGCACGCTGTGTAGATAGGAAGCCAAGAAACAAGCCAAAGATTTAAGGGAGAGGCTTGCACAGCTCAGTATGATTGGTATCAGTCAATCAGTGGGTAAGATGGGAACAATATGACATCAGCAGCAATGCACAGTGAATCAGCAGAGGGAAAAGAGCAGTAGGTGGGCAGCACCAGAAAAGAACAGGCAGGTTGCCTGAAATAGGTCCCTGAAAATATTTGTATGACACTGACTCTAGAGAGATGAGGTTTTGCAAAACCCCAGTGGCACAGCACTGCTCATTTCCCTCACACTGAAACTGCAGAAAAAGCCCTGAAATGTCTGAATGATGGGAGGCTCTGGAGAAAAAGCAAGCAAGCCTTCAGTAGTTGTTTAGGAAGGCAAAAAAAAGGAAATGAAAAAAAAAGAAGAAAAAAGGAAGGAAAAAAAGAAGACCACAATACTTTTCTTGCTAATTTCAGAGGGTTTTCTCCCCGCTTAGGACATAGGATGTATTCTATACTACACTAGAAACACCATTTAAGGAAAATCCCATTTTCCTGCAGGTGAAGTGTCACAAAGTGAAAAATAGCAAATTACCACAGATTTATCCATGAGTAAACACATGCACATTCTTTCACAGCTTGCAAATCTCATCAGCAAGTGTTGACCGACCTCCAGTTACTCTAGATAAGCTGCGTACAGGTTAAGTTAGACTCAGGTAGGTTAAATAGAGTACAGGAGGGAGGCAGACCCAGTAACATAGCAACATGGACAGGTATAAATTCACTTCCTGTTCCCTTTGAACTATCTGAATGGGAACAGCCCTAGATATTACAAGTATTACATTTCACTATTCAATAAAGTTGTGCTGAATAGAATTATCACCTTGAAATTACAGGGTAAAACTCCCTATACAAAAACAGATTAAAGACAAATTAGACCGTGGGCCAGGTCACTATGATTGTTAATTAGTGATAATGGAAATACAATTAGCATAATGAGTTCCAATTACTGTATATGGAGAAATATGAGCATACTGCTTTCATAAATCTTGGTTCCAGGAAAAATAAAATGCATCTGGTTTAACAAAGCATGCCCTTCTTCTTTGCAAAAAGCTTCCTGGTAAATATCTTTTTATGAAGCTAAACCTTTCTTTTGATGGGCTGTGATCTGAAAAAAAAAAAGAAAAGAAAGCAACAGAATGGATTTACCCTGTCTGATAGCTGAACAGTTTTGTATTAGCTTGGCTTCTGTTTTAAGCTTCCTAGAGAATCTTACCATCTGTTTCTTCAGTCCTGGGTTAAACAAAAAAAGACAAAAATCACAGACCATTACATCAAATGCACTTATTGTCTTTGAAATATCTAGAGTTTTCCCCCTTCCCTTTTTTGCCTTCTGATAAGCAGTGAAATTGAAAAGCCAATTATATTCTGATATTTACACAATTAGGAATGGCTTTTCAAAACCTCATTGAAAAAATAGTTGATGAAAGACAACAGCTTTACGAAAAACAACCACAGCATGTTTGCTGGTTACTTCATGAAGAATTGCTTTATTTATTTCTGTAGCAGTTTGACACCTTTGAAAGAGTAGGCAAAATTGGGCTGGATTTAGGGTATCACTCTAGTAAGTTAAAAAAGTGGGGATTTAAATTATGAATTTACAGATGCTGTGGACTGAAGTGCTAATGGAAATAAAGGCTTAATGAAGCCCTACAGACATGCAAGCTTGACTCCATGCCTCTATTTAACAAGTTGGTGTTAACTATACTGTTGGATAGCCAATTATGAAGCTACTCACTGTTTCCATGTGTTAAAGTGGATTCTGGGCAAGGGTTCAAGAACAGGAAAAATTCCAGCTGCATACAAGGATTAGATGTCAGCAATACTATATCTTCTCCCTTTGGAAAGATTCTCCAGCCTTCTTATTATAGGGCAACCATGCAAAAAAAGCTGTGTAAGACCCAAAAGTCATGGACTGACAAAGCTGATGGAACCTAAGTTGCCCAGATGGTCACTCTGAACCTCTGAGATATTGGGGAGCATTCATCAAGAAAACGATAAAAACATGTACAGTAATTTCACAATTATAAGCCGCCCCTGATTGTAAGCCGCACCTCCCAGTAGCCGGGTAGACCACGGGATTTGTCCATATATAAGCTGCACCTGAATATAAGCCGCACTACTGGGATAGGCTGGATTCTTCAATGAAAAAGGTGTGGCTTATAATCGTGAAATTACTGTAACTGATAAAGGATGGTGGAAGGATAAAGGGAATTGCTTAAAGACAGAATCCTTGACATCTGCTAAGCTGAAGGCGGAGCAGACTGCTTGCATTTCCATTATGCCAACAACGTGATAATTATCTGTAGGCGTAGATGAACTCTCTTCTCTCACATCAGCCATGATACTTCGTGGCTAAAGGAGAGAACCAACTCAAAACATACCTATATTGACAGTCTCATCTGAAAGCACACGTAACCTCAGTGTTGTCTCTGCCCCCTAATGGTTAATGAGCCATGTATTTTGGCACAACACACAAGGCAGAAGAGAAATAGGTAAGAACCTGCCCTGGACACCTGCTGAGATTGCCTGCGAGCATGAAGCCTTATCCTGGTGATGGGAGCACTCCCTGTTGAGAATCCTTTTGCTTCACAGATTGAATATGCTCTGCACAAATAGCTCTAAGTAAGGTTTGACTTGTTTGATTTTAGCCCTCTAAAAATAAACACCAAACTTCAGAATGGTATACATCCTGAACTTCCCAAGGATACTAATGGCTCATATGAATGTTGTCACCATAGCATTTCAGTGCTTTCAGGATGCCAGTTTAAAGACCTAGAAAATTACAGGGAGCAAGTGAGTTAAAAGAACAGGCTTGCAGCTTAGGTAAGTAGCCTGTGGAAGAAATAATGAGTGAACACATCACTAAAGATTGTATCTTGACACATATGCACAAGAAGGCTGAATTCAGTGTGTACAGGAAATCATGAATGTCACACTACCTCACTTTGCAACCTTAGCAAAGGCCTTTAAGCGTTGCATGCTTGGTTATTTTCATCTGTGAAATGAAGATATCAAACAAGAACATTCTGATAGGCAATGTATCTTGGCACAATAAAAGACGTTCTCAGTGATAACAAAGCTTACAAGACCAGTGGATGAGTCAGACCAAGGGAGAAATAGAGACAGAGTTGCAAAATACAAAAAATACTTTTCCAATAAGCCTACACAGGTTCTAGCACATCACCTGACCACAGGCTTTTCCCACTGACATTCAATACTACTAAGTCAATGAAAAGGCTTTATTTGGAGCATAAAAATGCAATCTTCCTGATTAGAGAATACACTGTTCTGCACCTTTTCTTGCTAATGATAACCCCTTGGTAGAAGGGAAAGGTTTTGAGGGACATCTGACCCAGTGCCAGCTGGAGCCGTCAGGCAGACACCAGCAGAGCCCGCTCACGCCCGTGTAAACCAAATGCATCTCCACGTTATTTTGAATTTACAGCATCATCCCTCAGAGTGCAGGCAAGTATTTCCACAAATGAATTACCTCAATCAGAAAAGCAGTCCTGTGGCAAGGAATACATATGGCCATCACTCCCAAGAACAGCTGTCAAGCGCTAGCCCTGCCCACTTCCCACTGTGTAACGTCCGTGCTTGTTCAGTCAAGCGAATAACATTATAAGCCCACACAGGTCCAATCTGAACTGAAAATTATTAGCAAAAACTTGTTTTCCTTAAGACTTCGCAGTCTAGCAGGGAGAAATGATACACTGGTATGGAAAGTGAGTCTAAACAGATTTTGTTACAGTTCTTTTGAGTATAAAATCTCTCTACGTGGAAATAAAAAAGCTTATTGGGAAGATGAGTAGTAGACCCCCATTCTATCTATCCAAAGCATGCTGTTCAATTTAGCTTGTGCTTCACTGAATAAATAACACTCCCAGCCATGATGTTCTCCCTCCAATATGCTCAAGTATTGATAGATTGTGTTGCTCTATACGAAGTGTGTCTGGAACTTGTGACATTTGCCCAGTGAATTGGTAAATGAACCTGGAATATTTGACTCATGCAGATGACATTACACCTTATTTAGCCTGAATGGACAAGATCCTTTGTTGTACCCAAAAAACCTGACAGATAAGTCTAACCTTTCCATCGAGCTCTTCTGGGTATTGAGCTATGAGGAAAGTAACACTCCTTGATGATTATACTGAATCTCAAATCTCTTCTGCATGTACATATATAACTATGTACTCTGTGGGAATCTGTGATACAGGCAAGTTGGCAACTGAAGGACCTTCCCTAGACTGCATTCCAACTTATATAGACCTGTCACAGAGTGACAGATACAATTGAAATAAATCTGTTGGGGACTTAAAAGACATGAAACTTGACAGACATTCAATGTATGTCAGATACAGACAACTATTTCATGTTTTATCTTTTTCTAGGCTATGCCTCTAAAATGAGATTAGCTGACATGGGCAAGGGGCAGAGTGAGGGATAAGTGGGCACAGGATTTGGACACAGTCTCCTAGGAGGGGTCTCTTACCCCCCCACCTCTGATTCTCTTCTCCAGCAATACATTTTTCACTATGACCACCGTGCTTTGATCTTGGCTGACATTTTCAACTTTGTAACATTCTCCAAGAAAATCTCAAGGCTATAAAATTACATTACTCAATACAAAAAATTGTCTTAGCAATTGTCCTGCTTTGAGCTTTTGAGATATACTTTTGTATCACAACAGAGAAATTGTGATGTTGTTTGCCAAACCTAGATGTAAGCCTGGACATTGATGATTGGGCCCATCTTACATAGTTGCTGAATGTAGAGGTTTGCTGGAAAAATACTAAAAGTATCCTCACAAAACATTTGTGGGATCTGCTACACTGATGGAAACTATCCAGTCAGTATCAGGGAGACAGCTGCAGAAAATTTCTTCAGGACAGTCACAATTTTCCAGTAACCCTATTTTTTTTTTTCTCTCTCCCAGTTATACATGCATCATAGTCCCAAACCTATCCTGTCCCAAGCCAAAAAATAAGAAAGAACATGTTCCATGACTCAGAGTACTAAAAGACAATTTTTATATCTTCCATTGAGAAGTTTGTGGTACCTAGGCTTCTTTCTATTAAAGACTATAATTAAGGGCTCTGAATTAGAAATCCCTCTTCATGCTGAACTATTCTGCAAGAAAAATTAACATCTCCTTGCCCTTTGAGCTGGCAATACTGAACACTCTCTCATGGCTATGCCATGCGCAAGGGCTTGGGGAGGTAAAGGAGGCAGCCAGAAGAGCAGTGTGCCAACAGGCTACAGCTGCACAATGCAGCTAGTGAGTGTCAACACCTCTATCACATCATTAACTTGGCTACAGCAATCATCAGCAATATCTTTCATTTGTAATAATCCATCTGGGCTATAAATGATCCATAATGTGGTTGAATTAGCTCCACATTGAGCAACCAACTTCCTGGGCTTAGTACATTATATTTCAACGTTAGTACTGTCCTCTGACTTTATGGAGATTCTGTATTCATCAGACCTTGTTGGGACCAGGAATTATCAAAGTGCTACAGATATTAGCTACCATTCCCAATAAGTCTGTTGGTGTATAAAACATCACAGTCGAAGTCCAAGTGGACCTACTTCTGTAGCTACACAGGAGAAAATGAAAGGAAAAGTTATTATTGTATTTTACTAGTTTAGTTTACTTTGTCCCTGTTCCCTGTGAATCAGAAATTCACTAAATGAAAGAATATTTCCTGAAATAAAACAGGGAGTATGATAAATTCATCTTCCTATTCTTTTGAATATGATTTAATATTAAAACCTCAGACTCATCATATGGATTTGTTCAGCACATTTTTTTGAGGCCAGAGTAGCGTTATACTGATGCAGCATTGATGTGTACGTCTCTGTGTATACTTGATATATCCTACCATGAAGCTTCCTTGTTAATTGTCTGCCAATAAAAAGAACACTAGATAAAATACAGAAATTTCACCCGTATAAGGCGCACCTTTTTGACTGAAGTTTTGACCCAAACCTGGAATTGTGCCTTATATGCCGGTGCGCTTTATATATGGACAAAGTTCAGGAAATTGCCAACCTGGATGTGTGAGCCGCAAGAGCTGCGGGGAGAACCGCACGGGAGAGCCAAGAGGTGCGGGGATGGTGGCGGTGTGAGGGGAGCCAGGGAGCGCAGGGACAGCGGCAGCACAGGGAGAGCTGGGCCAGCGGTGGCGCTCAGGTAGCCGGGGGGCGTGGGGCTGGCGGCAGTGCAGGGTGAGGCGGGTGATGCTGGGGGCGTGGGGCCGGCGGCCGCATGGAGGGTGGGGCCGGCAGCGGATCCTCACTGCAAAAAAAAAGCGTGCCTTTGATGCTCGTGCACCTTATATATGGACAAAGTACGGAAACTTCCCGGTAACACGGAGGTGCGCCTTACACTCCGGTGTGCCTCATACACGTGAAATTACTGTAATCTTGAGAGTTAGTGGCCTTGAATGTAGTCCCACAAAAATTACCACAGGTACGAAAAGGAAGCTGGCATGAATAAATTCACAAATGCAAAGTAATCTTTTATGAAGTCTCAGCTACAAACCCAAGATTCCCTTTCTCCTATTTCTCTGTCCTTTTTTCAAGCTTTATTCTCCCTTTTCCTTACCCAGAAGGGGGAAGTCTGTGAAAGAAAAACAGCTGCAGCAGCAAGAGTACCAACCTATCTACATTCTAAGTAGAGCCAGCTTCCCTGGCTGATGAAGGCATCACTGCTTTCCATAGAAAAGAGTATTTTCTCTTCCAGGAACCAGAATTGTACCCCAGAACTACTGGATTTGGCAGCATATTCTTTTTTTTTTTTTTTTTCAATAATAGACCATATTTTTTCTATCACACATACTGTTTATATCTGTGGAACAGTCTCTTTATGTTTTGTTTTTCTGATGTTGTGGATGTACATCAAACAACATAATGAATGAAGCCATCCATGAGGTGCACTGCACCATAGATACATTATGTAAATATTTTTAACGATCTAACAAGCAAATAACCAATTTAAGAGAAATATAATTATCTTTAAATCCTATGTATTGTAAATGTTTGCCTTTAATGCTTTATGTAACCTTATTAAAAATTTCAAGATGGATACATTCTCCCACCGAATCTGACTAACATCTGGTTTACAATAGTCATGTGATGAAATTCCATCCAGAATTACATTTGCTATTCAGTATGTTTTCTCCTACTATCATTCATAACACAGATCTTCTGTGTTTTGTCTGTGATATAAGACAGTACAAGGATATGTTTTTATTAGGAATAATGCACAGTCGTTTCCCTTATAGAATTTAAATCTGCCATCTCTGCGTAAGTATGGTCAAATATATTGATAGCCTCCCTTGTGGGTCCTGCTGACACTTGGGTTTAATTGTAGTGAACTTTGAATTCCTATCTTAAGGTCAGTTATTAACTATTGATGAATTCTCCTTTTCTCCACTTAATGCTAAAGTTTTCATACTAACCAAGATAGATGGGAATGCTGACGAAATTTTTCAATGCCATGGCTGAGCAAGATACCTTTACATTCTTCCACTACAGCAAATGGAGAGCCCTTTTCTAAAGGTGGTGATCACTCATGCTCAGCTTAAAAAGAAAAACACAGCACAACAGTGCTCTGCTGACCCCTCGCCACTTTTTGTTCTGCCGCTACTATCTTCCTAGAAGTAAAAGGTCCTATATGCTGCTATTAGGAGAAAAGAAAATAAAATTTCCTCAGGCACAACCTTGGATACCAACCTTGAAACCAAATGGGGTCAGAATGCAAAGGAGCAACCACAGCACCCACCCAGCTGGGCTGATAAACAACTCTGCTCCTTTGGGCTTCCCAGAAGGGAAAAGAGTGCCCCTCAGAGATTTATAAACACATACATAATAAATGGGAGGCTGAAGTTTAAACTGTTATGAAGCATTCTCTACTCCGCTTCCGAAGTCCTCTGTGATTTAAAGAGCTGACATTTACTGTGTGCAGGCCTATTATTCAGAATGACTGTTTGTGTATAGACAATATTTTAAATTGGCTTGCTATAGATGAAAAATTCTTATTAAGTCAGAAAAACAGTGTAAGTAGGTAACACTCTCCCAGTTTAGACTGCTATAAGTCTTGCTGACCCACTGCAGGGAAGGCACAGGGGCAGGTGAGCCTGTCAACACTACCTGCCACATTAGTGTGGGGAAATGGAGGTCCTAGCCCCAGGGGTGCTCTGCCAATACACTCATGGCACCAGCCGAGGCTGCTGTCACCTATCTCTCCTGTCAAGCAAATGACAAAGTGGTTTGGTGCCACTGTCACACATTTAAACCTTCTTCTATCACATAAGCTTTGACAAGTGCTGGAGCCATGGAATGTCTGCCTCCTTTGGAGCCAGTGGCACAACTCGCACTCCACAGTCCTTAGAAGTGTTCAGATTACCAATACTTGGCACCAGCCAGGCAAGCAAAGTCCTGAGACACCATCCTGGCCATACCCTTTTCTCTCACCATGTTGGAAGCTTTTCCACACTCAGCCTTCTTCAACTCATTTCCTTATGTCACAGTCCAGATGACAATCAAGCAGGATATATTTCTGAGGTATCTTCCCTGCACTGATTGCTGCAAGAAGCAGGAATCTCTCAGGAAACTCCAGGCATTCCTGTAGCAAAACAAAATTACCAACCAGAATTAAAGTGTGCACATAGGAGTTAGAGTCTACATTATAATAATTCAAAATACTCCTAGCACACTTGATACCTTGTCTTTGTACAACATAACAGTGGAACTCAATGTGCTTTTCAAAGCACATTCATGAAGTTGAGGTTTTCCTCAGTCAGCTCACCACTAGCACACCACCCAAAACTGAAAGCAGAATATTCTCTTTTCTAGAAACATTTTGCACATATATTTAGGGCAGAGAAATTCAGTCATAACTGAGGAACAACAGAAACAGTGATATCTCTCTATATCTCCATTGACAAGACTGTCTATGTCTCTCCAGCAGGCAGATTACTCTGCACAAAAGACCCCATTGTACATTATTTTATTGTCTTTATATTTGATAATAATGCACAGTTTAGAGAGTATTTAATATGTAATACATAGATCTGGCTAAATACAACTGGACTCAGATTTTTCAGGTGGAATATATTGATCTGATACAGAAAATCAGCTGACTTGAAGTTTTGTGCACTAAAATATACACTTTAATCTTGATGCTTTCCACAAGGTATTGGTGTAGATTAAAATAGAGGGTAATGAACAGGGGACTTTGACCCAGAAGTTTTTGTTCAGCCTTCTACAACAAGAATTTTAGAGACAGAAAATGCTACCATTATCCATTGATATAAACTGAAAGAGAAGGGTATCACTCATATGGAAAATCAGTGCATAAGAGTACCAAATAGACATAGTGAACGTGGACCCAAACACTGGATGTAGAAAAATTCATCTCTGAACCAGCATTTGGCAGCAAGAGTGATTCAAGGTACTTCTGTGCTTTACAAACAATACCTCCATCACTTCTGCTGCTTGACCATCAATCTCATTCCTTGCATGTTTAGAGCCAACCTATCCACCATTCTCTGTGCCAAATCCTCGGCAAGGATTGGGTATTTTCATGGACCAAGGACCGTTCTCAACAGGCAGCCTCTGTGCAACCATCTTATTTTTGAAGGTAGAAGTGTAATAATATGCAAATAAGTAGCATTGTGCCTAAGAGCCTTACTGCCACAGAACGTTCCCAGATGTTTAATTTCCTAATATAAAGATATACATAGATGTATTTTGCTGAAGATGTTGGTATGCCTTGGACAGAGCTGGAAAACCTATAGGAAAAGCAACATTATAACAAATTGCAACCCATTTAATCCTCATTTTTTAAATTTCTTGTACTGCAGAAAAAAGGCCTAGGTAAAACCCTAAGCTATCATTTTATAAAGCAACCACAGAAAAATTATTAACAATTAAAGCTGGTAAAAAATGACAGCCATACTCCAACTCCTAAAATCTGTGAAAGGGTTGAAATGACTAATCAGCAGCAGCTGATCAAGAAGCAATTTAACCATGGCCAAGGCCTTAAATAATCAGCATAGGCAAAAAGTAAAGAAAAATAGATAAATTTTACAAGATTTATCCTTTTATATAAGAATTTCCAATTAGAAATGGAAAAAAATATTTGCTTTCTCCCCTTTATAAATGATATTTTTATATGCACCACTTTTAAATACTGTGTATTACATTAGTACTTCAAAATGGATTTAGTTGCCTTTAGTAGTTTCTACTGAGTACATAATTTATGAGATCTTTTGGCTTCTTTAGTTTTATTAAAACTGTGGAATACAGTACTACTTGTGCATCAAGAAATAGTGGATTACCCAGGTGTTGGCAGCAATTCCTGTAAAACACATAGCTCTCAATCATCTGTTTCAGCCATTTTTCCTATTTGCAAAGTCTGCATCTGACCTTTTTTTTCCCTAGTTAAGGCAATTTTATTTAAAGCATAATTTGGGCTTTCTAATTGATTTCTGTGAAGCCAATTTTTTTTTAAAGGTAGTAAAATGCACATAAAGAATTGTCCTTCAAGCAAAGATCCTTTAAAAACACATTTAAGAGATTCCAAACTAATATTCACTTAGCTGTTTTCTAGGTTCAAGGGGGCATATAAAAGTCCAATGAAACCAATGGAAATAGCCCATGTCAGTCCATGGAAATCAGGATCATGCCTCAGCCTTTTTTGCAGCAATGAAGTGAATAGCAAAGTTTCTAATGACTTCATCAGGATTTGGATTTAGTCCTGACAGGAAACACAGCCATAAAATCATAAATTCAGAAGCATTAAATTCCAAGTGAGTCTATTTGGTTAAAGGAGGTGAGGACTGAAAATGCACAGAGAGAAAAAAGTACAAACTCAAGTGTCTACAGCTGTTAAAAAATGAGCTGGTGTCATGCTGGTAACCCTTTAAAATAATGGTCTAATCATTATTAATTCCTTTGATATTTAATGTAATGACATTAATCATGATGAACTCATTTGGTATTAATGTGAATGTCAGACATACATGTCTCCACGTACACACACATCATTTTGGGATTAGCTCTTTGCCATCTAATTCTTTTTGTATCCCTCAAAAAGTGCTGAGGATAGTTGTTTTGTGACTTTCACACAGCTGAGCACAAGCCCTACTTATACACAAGCATCTCCATTCAGGTTTGAGAGCATCTCTAAGTGCCTGGTAAGCAGTTCCACCACCTAGAGGTGGGAGGCAGATTATGGAAGAGAAGCCATTAGTGTAGTTTGCATGAAACCTCAGGCTGGTTTTGCTCTTTGCTCTTATTTGTCACATGGTACAAGTGCTGATGACTGTTCTGAGCTGGACCTGCTTTAGATGTGAGCTGACGTTTTAATAAGGAAGATGAATGTTAATATGGATCTGGACCATCAACAAGATTTCTTGGTCATGAGAGACCACTGCCCCTGCAGCTTGCTGGTTTGTAATAATCAGATAGAGTCTGAAGACATAATCTAGAAAATGCTTCCAGAGAAAGTGCTTTCTAGGCTGCCTATTGGAAATTCCCAAGATCTACAAAATCCATTAGATTTTTCAGTTACTTTCTTGGCAAAGAGAAAAATAGTGATCTCAAATAGCAGGATATAGAGGAGATGGCTATCCTACGGAAGCTAACTGTGACAAAATAGACTGCACTTAAAATTCCCATAACCAAGAAAATGTCATCAAACCTTCATTATTTCTGATTAATATGCATTTTTAATTGTATTGAAATTTCTAGTATTTTATGCCAGTGCAACTCATACAAATGCCTTGGTACAGTCTTCCCAACCACTCACAATAAATTTGCCATTTACTGTTTTTGCTCATATCTGAATAGCTTGGCATACTGTTAGCTACAATTCTTTTTTTTTTTTTTTTTAAGTACAATATCCATTTAGCTTCTATCCTCTGAACTTTTATTCATTCATTATTAACACTGAAAGCCAAAGTGCATGAGAGAAGTTCAGTCCTGTCGGCATTTCAGATGAAAGTGATGTCTCGGTGTATTAGCAGTACACTACACTATCATACATAAAATGCTGCCCAGTCCTTCAACAAAGCAGCCGTATCCCAGTGCCTAATAGGATCACTTACTTCAAATGTGACACCACCTTCTTTGAAATATTTGTTTAGATTTCAAGAGCATAGGAAGGTTCTCAAACTCGAACAAAACCTCCAGCCTCCAGCCCAGGCTCTGATTCTAAAGAGCTTTCCATTAGATAAGTCAGAGCCTGAATCCAGGATTTTTTTTTTTTTCATGTGGCTTGGCTTTTTTTATTTTTGGGATAAAAATAAATGTCATCTGGTTTTGACTGCAGATAATGAATCATATTAAGAATTTTAAAAGCACTATTCTCTTTTTTGAGACCTAATTTCAGACCTATTAACACTTTAATATGAAACAGAAGCCCATCATTTCATTAGAAAAAGCATGAGGCCTCTCTTGTACCATATGTTTCTTCCTTTATAAAAAATCCTTTTGAAATCCTAGATTGAGCAGCATCAGAGCAGAATGTAGATCTGGCACAAAGACAACATATAGGTGAGCATCAGGGAGATTAACTATTTCAAGCGAAATTACAGGTTTCTGGCAAACTTCTCATTCTTTGCAATAATAAATGATCAAATTTATAAAAATGAATGATTACAACACAAAAAAAATGTCCTGGTGGAAGCAACCAAAAACATGTGAAATGCTGGCATATCACCTCCACAAACTTACCTATCATTACCCAAAGGACAAAAAGCTACTTCTTACAAGTGCTTTTTTGCACTGTAATATTTATGTTTAGATATTTATTAAATAAGGGAAAGAAAATTATAGCTATCCCTTTTCAATATTTAGATTTTAAAAATGAAAATGTCTTTAAGACACACAGAACATGAATGCAAGAGCTGGTGTGATAGCAGAGAACCTTATTGCACATAATTAACAGACACATAATGTCTGGTTACTAGTAATTTCCTTCTAGCTGAGTAAGGAAATAATTTAATCATGTTGATCAAATGAATCCCATGAGCCCAGTGCAACATTATGCTTTATTTTCCCCTCTCTAAATCTGGATTAACTGATAAGAGCCTACTTGGTGAAATCATGGAACTCAACCTTGTTTAGGTATCCTTAATTTTACCAAAAATATTGGCATGATTTTAATAATTGGGTTAATCAAGCATTTCAGTAAAACCTTTTCTAATTCCTGGTGCTGACCTCAAAAGAAAAACAGCAGGGAGAAGGAAAAAATAAATAACTCAGAGTGTTCTTTATTTGGAAAAGAAGCAAAGTTTTTTAAAAATTGCATATTCCATGTTGCTCTGTTACAACAGAAGGAAAGTATTTCTATAAAAACATGCAAAAAACCTAAAAAAGTAAGTCCCTTAAATACCTGAGTGCTAAGCAGCTAAGTGTAAATTACTATCAATTTGCCTCCTCTCACTCCCAAAGTATTGCCAGGTGCAACTCAGAAATAGGGAAGTAGAATTTTCTTTTTCCCCTGTAAACTATCTTTTTATGTGATAATACATCATTTGCCTTGTCATTCCAGGGTTTCATAGTAAAATCTTTGGTGAGATTCTGCTATTGTTCTCTTTGAACTACTTAGAAAAAGCACTAAACTACCTTATGTGCTATCTCAGGTAGTTTTCTGTAATGTGGTGATATAATTTAACACTTACCATAATACATTTTATCCATCTATTGTTTGCTAAATAATTCCTGCAATAACACTTTTATTCTTTCCATAATTCTTTAGGGTAATGCTGGAGGAATAATATTTTTACTGCAGTGATTGATGTCGGATTCTCTAGCATGAATAGACACCACGAACACAGGTTATTGATAAGCATAAAAAAAGCTGTATGAAAAGAATATCAGGGATAAAAGGGTTAATGCCATTTTATGAGGTTGTAAAAATCTACCTCAAGAATCTTGTGTTAGCAATATTCTTTGTGTAAGAAGTATGTTATTAAAACAAGTAGCAGCATCTGAATTAAAGTGACAGTATGATGGATGACGAGCGAAGTGGAATCAGAGTCGTTTGCAGCATTTTGGGCTAGATGTGGGAATTCTGCCTCAGAGGTAGGACGCTTGGCAGACACATTGATTCCAGGCTGACGCATGATCATAAATATGCCCCTAGAGAGGTGTGGCCTAGCAGAATTTACAAAATTATGTTCATGAATTATTTAACATTTATTTATGGATGCTATATTTAAACAGCATTTGCAAAGGCAAAAGGACCACAGCATACATAGTGAGCTTTAGATAATGCAAATGCTGCATAAGACAGAGACAGTTTGCATACTTCATGGAGAGGGCAAGTCTAGCACAACTAGGTAAGTGATATGTCAGTGCTGTGGCTTTATACACCGTAGTCTGCTGCACCCAGAGAGACTGGCAGTTCTGGGAAATACCTGAAAAGCTGGCAGTTCTGATCTCTGCAAAGGAGATCACTTCAGAAAGATATACCAAAGTGCTGATAGAGACTTTTGTGAGCAACAGACTCCAAGCCTAGCTCCACAACTACTGTGTTTGAGAGCCTGCCCACAGATCAGGCAGTGAACACCTTGCCCTTGATTGTTGTAGGGCCCCACTGATCTTGGTATCAGACCATTTGATATTATTTCCACAATACTGGCACTTGTAGTCCAAAAATGCCAAAAGTTAGGCTGCATAGCAAAATCTCAGCCTCTCCCATTGTGCATGTGTATATCTCACAAATATTTATTATATGATCGAGCTCTCTCTCTCAATAACGCCACAGATTTTTCTCTGCTCAGCACGTTTAGAAAGCACAAGATGAATCCATACTGCATGCAGTGAAATAAAGCTATAACAAAAACTAAAGATGAAATGTCATGAAATAAAACAGAATCTCAAGGTAAAGCAGTATATCTCACCCTGGAAGGGAATATCCTTGAAGGAGGGGAAGTCTTTCATTCAGCAATGCACTGCTAGTTTACACTTTACTCTGTTTACACTCTAATATATTCTTCCATTATGTCATTTTTTGGTCTTCAAAAGACATGATTTTACATTTAATTTTCATTATAAAGTATACGAACAACTCTGGCTTACGGAAACATTCTATTTTGGTTTGTTTTCTTTGCTTCTAGTTCTGAGTAGTCAGTTTTCAATGCTAGATTGAGCAAGGAGAGGTATCCATAGTGCCCGTAAAAGTGCTTTGAGCTGGGGATGTACACAGTGATAAATGATCCCTCTAAGAGGACTGATAATGGGGTTATTTCTTGAAAAACTTTCTTCACTAGTATTTTCTTGAAAAAAATGCTCCAGGAATACAGTTTTTCATTATTTAACTTCAAACTTAAGGCCTTACGACAGTCATCATGTGAACGGAATGCTCTGTAGAGGGATCATCATTATCCAGATATTTAGCAAAATTTCAGTTCCTCAACCTCGTGCATCCATAAAGCCCATACTGTCAGAATATCACCTAACTATCTTACTTTCTGTAGTTTAGTCCCATTATTTTTAATTTTGTTGCAAGGGAACACAGGCAGAAAATTATTCCCTTTCTCTCTGTAGTCACCTTTTATAGACTTGATACCTGTAATCATGCTCCCTTAGCCTCTTTTAACTCTACTTTTTTACCCAAGTCCAGTCTGTCCTCAAAATGTCACATTTGGCAAACCTCCAAGAAATCATCTTGCTCCTTTTGCAACGTCTCTCACTAGGGCTCATTTTTCTCCTTATCACACCTGAAAGTGAGCACACCACCACAGAAGAAGTCCCACCAGTGCTTCACAAAGGAGATGATGACTGCTCTTCCTCATCTCAGTATGCACATCATCTTCCCTGCCTTGGACATAGTTGCTTTTTCCCCAAAAGCAGGTTTGTGTTCACCTAATAACCTGCTAAAGTCCTATTTGATCCTTTCTCATAAAACAGATGTTTCCTGGGTTGTGTTTGACAGAGTATTCATTTCCACACATGCTCAGAGCTTTGCATTTGGTATCACCAAATGCACTCTTCTGCTCCAGGTGTTTCTCCTATTTATCCAGACAATTTTGAAATCTAGTCCCATTCAACAGTCTGCCTCAGACTCCCCTAGCTTGGTGTCACCTGCAACTTCAATTATTTCAGTATCTACTTCATTATCAAAATCGTTATTGAAAATGTGGAAAGAGACCTAGAAAGAACTTAGCCCATGCATACTCCCACATTCACAATGAGGCACTGGTAACTCGTGTGAGTGGCTATTTTTCCAACTCATTTTGCACTCGCATGAAAGTGGTTTCTTTTAAACTAGATGACTTATGGATTAGTTCCCAATAATGTTGTTTTAAATCTGTCTCTAAAATTTCAGGTTAGAGGTTGAACAAAAATTCAAGTGGTTGAGCTGATAGGCTTCTGGCCCATCTTTTCCCAGAAGAAATGAAAGTAGAAGATGACAAAAAGTAAGAAATTCTTCATCATATTCAGCACAATTGTGCCTTCTAGCTTTCGTTTTGCATCCTGTGAGGAGGGATGTGAAACATGTGCTTCAGATCTATGGTTTCATATTAAGGCTCAGATCTATGGTTCCAAGTTAAGGCAGAGATACACTGCCCTTTGGAATTATGAAACTTCAGATGTCTTTGTAGAAAAAGATTCCTTTCATTTTCATCATCCCTAGTTTATCCACAGTGGAAGGAAAGAAAAGTAAGGCAATTCACTTGCCCTCTCCAACAGAGTCCCCTCCAAAGACACAGTTCCAGCACCAACATGTGCTGCCTCCATAGATGTGGACCTTGAACCATTGTGAGAAGGCTACCACACACCCTCTGCCTGCCCATAAGCAATTGCTTTCCAGTGGGAGGACACAGCCTCACCTATTTCAACTCCAAACAGGAAAAACTGTTTGACAAACTATCTGTTGCAAAAGCTTTGCAAGCCTGATATGAGTAGGGAAAAAAATTTTCTCTTTTTAAAGAAACGTATCAGACCAACACTCTTTTCTCTGCTGCATAAGACATGTTTTGATTGAGGATTACATTTCAATTTTCTCCAATTACCTTACTTTGGGAGTATATTTATCAAATGCAAACAACTTTCCCACCAGAAAGGTTGGAAACTACAGATTCTCATTCTGTCCATTAAGGTTTTATTTTAATACTGTGTAAATGTATAGATGCCAAAGGTGGTGTTAAAAAAAAATAAAAACCCCCAAGACCATGGAGCAAATACTGTTCTGCATTTAACTTTCATGTGCCAACACGAAGGCCTCATCAACCATAATCCTGCTACTTTTGAGAGTGGTGCACTATCAAATGACAGTGCTAGCAGCAGGCATGAATTTAAAATTTGGAGTTGGGCTTTACGTTTTCAAATTTGGGTTAAAGTGTATTAATTTACTATTTAATTATTTTAAATAAGAGAAAATGTTGGCTCTGTTCTCTATATCAATTTCTTTAATTAAGTGCAATATTCTCAGATGATTCTGTTCCAGCAGACAGCTCCAAATCTCATCTTTCACAAAGTTTAGGGATGTCTCAATGTGGCCAACCCAAGCTTGGAACACCATCCAGAAGTTACTAGAGGCAATCAATTTTTATTTTCCAGCATATTTTTACTCAGCTGCATCCCCTTTTTATCTGGGAAGCAACCCTGTCTCTTTTGTAATTGATGAGGTGAACTGGAATGAGTGAGCTTATGATTTCTACTCTTTCCTTGAGTGGCAGGGAAGTAAATGGAAAAATTGTCTCAAAAGTTTAAATGAAGGATTTGGCTTTAGCAATAGTGGAATTACTAGTGCTCAGTGGATTTTTCTTAACTGTTGCATGCCAAAGAAATAAACCATGAATGATTAGGGTAGTAGGATTTTTGTTATCAGATAAATCATCACTTACTCAGGTTCTCTGACTTCCCTTCCTTTCCAGGTTTTGGATTTTTCTTTCCATTTTTAGTTTACTGACAACAAGAAATATCTCTGAACTGGAAAACACTGACCTGACTTGAAAGCAGCATTTCAAATACTTCTCTCTCTCTTCAAAACCTCGGACTTTCTGCAATGTTTGGAGCACTTCCTTCAGTTTTCACATACTTAACCCATTAAGTCTGGGCACTTTCATAGATTAGAAATGCTTCTCAAGGAATTCAGAGAAATTAATTTACTTTTTAAACACTCTATGCTTTAAAAGTAAGTACAGTAATTTCACGATTATAAGCCGCACCTTTTTCATTGAAGAATCCAGCCTACCCCAGTAGTGCGGCTTATATTCAGGTGCAGCTTATTTATGGACAAATCCCAGTGAAATGCCAACCTGGAAGTGAGAGCCAGCTGGGGAGGGTGCCTGGGGCTGCCTTTAAAGGCTTCATTGGTCTATGAAAACTGTTGCAACTTGAGCACCTGACAGCAAACCCAGCTGGCATCAATTCTATTATTACTTTGTTACTTTGTTGCACATGGATCCTCGCATTAAAAAAAAAAAAAAAAAAAAGGTGCAGCTTACATTCAGATGTGGATTATATATGGACAAATCCCATGGTCTACCCGGCTATCGGGAGGTGTGGCTTATAACTGTGAAATTACTGTATTTAAATATGAAACTTTGATTTTTAATTATTTTTACAAGTTTTTATTGTTCAATCAATGCTAGTACTTTTAAAAGAAGGTGGGTAATTTCCAGCAAAATAAACTCAGTAGAATCAGAGCGGCAATCTGTTTACTTCCATTACTGAATGAAAAAAAAGAAAGGAAATACTTTTACATGCTGATGGATGGATTACTGTCAATTTATTCTGTGAAGCACTAGGATCTTAAGAATACCAAAATATTAATAATTAATATAAGTCTTGACATCCCAACCCAAAAGTTGTTGAAGTGCTTGGTACCTCTCAGACAAATCTGTATTTCCTACTAATCTCTCTTGCTCCTATGCAGACACCAGAATTAAATCACTTCACATATTTCGGGTGCAGCTTTGCCCCTACATAACTTTTGCTCTTTCCTGATATAAGTCTGGGGTTTACAAAGTAAAGACACTGAGCCAAATTGCTTCCTTATTAGAAACGCAGGGAAAATTAAACATATCTTGCAAAACAAACTGGGCTTTGCCTTTAGGACACCCTGATTCAACTATCAAATTCAGCACTAACAACTCAAGAACTTCTTGTTGAGGATACTGAAGACCATAGGCACACATATGCACTGAAATATTCTTGGTATTTTTTTTCACATGAAATTTGTAATAAAATGTTTGGCACCAGCTTCATTTCTATCACAGAGGGACTCAATAAACACAAAATAAATTGAGTCACCAAAAAACTGGGTTTCAAAGATAAATTCATTCGAGGCTCTGAAGCCTCTGTGGGGAAACAGAAGATGAGGAAAAGCCATTCTGTCCTGTACTTTTACTTCCCCCTCCAGCCCCAAAAGACTGGGCTGCTGTATGTTGCAGCTAAGGGCTGTTGGGAGCTAAGGCATGCATTTGAGCTACCAAACAAAGCTCATTCTAAGTGATACAGGAATACTACAGGTAATGGAAACATTCTGGTTGAATTCCAGGGTTTTTGTACCAGGTATTATGAAAGATATACTGGCCACAGTGCAGTCAGCAGCAAAACAATTTTCATCATTATAAAACCAAGAACTCACTCATTATGTGCTATTTTCCTTTTTTTCTGTCTTTCTGCCTTCTTCATTTATCACTTTATGTATTCTGTTGGATTTATTGTCCCCTGACCCTTTGCTTTACTTTGAGTCACAGTTTCTCCTAAACAGAGTCCAAGCTCAATAATGGTCAAGACTGAAGTGAACTTTTGAACCCACAAGGGTTGAATAGGTTCAAAATTAAACAGGAACAAGAAAACAATTCAATATCTTCCTACATTTACCACTTCTGATCTTATTCTCCAGGCAATTACCATGCAGATTTAACTATGTGCAAAAACATTTACCAGAATGGGATTGGAGCAATAATCTGTAAACATATATGTAATTGCCATTGACATAAAGTTTGCTCTGAAAGGCCTTTTAACAAGTTTGATTTAAAAAAAATATAACAACAACCAAAAAAACCATCCTAAAACAAAAACCAAAACCAAACAAAAACAAACAAAAACATACAAAAAAAACCTACCGAACTTTACTATTTGGGCTTTTAGCAACAAAACCCAGGCTGCTACTGTAGGGCCACAAAATACTTCTTGTAGTAAAACAAGTACAGCTCCAGCAGGGACAGAGAAGTGAATCTGACACTATGGCATGTTTTTGGATTTCATCACTGTTCATGAACATTTTGGATATCATTAAAAGAAAATTATCCTTCTAGTATTCTTGCTATAGAGAAAAGAAGACGAATGCCAGAGCGCCAACATTTTCTGAAAGCATTCCATTCTGAAGCCAGGCTCCTGGCTCCTTGTAGCAGCTGGCTGCCTCCTCTCCCAGGGGTTTTGTTTGAGACAGGAGAGGTGGATCCTGGTGCTCAAGCAGAAAAAAAACCCAATGTGTGGACTCAGAAAGGCTCTGCTAAGAGATGGAATGGAGAATTCATTATACAGGTTTTATTCTGTCTCATCTGTCCTGACCATCACTGTCCTGACCTCACCTATCCCACACACTGTACACTGTGTGATGTGTTTGGGGACAGAAGGCTGTCCAATATTTCTAACTGAACTACTCTATTCTAAATCAAGTATATATTAAGGAAAACTGTCAGTTTTAACTTTCTTCATCGCTGCCACCACGAACATTCAGGTGAGGTTATGGTGCTCCTGCATGCCCAGAGAGAGGCAAATCCACCATGCCCTCAACTTCTTTCAGCCCCAGCCCACAGCCCAGACACACTGGAATGGTGCAGGCAGGCTGTGTACAGGCTACAGGGACCACAAAACAGCCCAGCAAAGAAACCCAATTCCTTGCAACACAACAGACAGCCCTCTCAAAACACATCCCCCCAAAATCTCAACAGGTAAATCATATTTGTAGTGCTGGCAAGAAGAGTTTCCAGAGGACATGCGAGATGGAAACAGGCAAGTCATGATAGTGGAGGAGGATTTGTAAAACCCCCTGTGCAAAGAATTAGGCTTCTCTGGGTAAATTACTACTCCTGAGAGCAACCTCAGGTTGAATAATCCCCATGCACGTGTAACCACACCGACAGCAAGCTGGAGGAGAATGTCAGTTATAGAGAAGGAGCAAGGAGGATTCATGGAGAAAAGAAGTTCAGTGTTTGCAAAGTCCTCCCCTGCTCCAAGAACAGAGATGCTGGCCAAGCAGCCTGCTGACCGGGAGGAATCCAAACTGCCAATGAACAACTTCTACTGAGGATTATAGATGCCCCATTGGTAAATAATGCTGATTCAAATCCAGTTAAAATTAAATTACTCCCCCTGCTTATGAGTTTCCTAACTTGCACTCCACGTGGAAGCCAAGTTCTAGGTATTCCCTGAGAAAGGTGGGAGTTTCCCTCTTTGGAGTCTTTGTTCTGAAAAACCTGATAACATTTTGCATTAGGGATATCAGAAATATCCTTCTATTATCCACCAACACCTCACATCTTTATCAATCTTGATTTACCATTTCTCTCATGCCTCTGAAATTTACAGTGATGCATCTAGCCTCACTTCTCTGGAATCCTCATGATGAAAATCAACTTTTAAGCTCACCTTGTGAACTTAATATTCCTACAAAATTTTTTCTCTCACTTCATTAGTTAAAATGTACAGTATGTGAGTACTACTTATGCTTAGAAACATAAAACAGAATTTAAGTCATACTGCCAGATTAGACATACTGGTGTAAGGCTGATAGGATGAGTTCACCAAAGACAAAATACCAGTACGGCTTTTACAGGCAAACAGAGGCCCTGAAATTGTACATCTGAAGCCTTCCTTGTCCTTTCCCGAAGTGCAAACTTTGCTGTCATCTATAAATCAAACAGTTTATGAGGCTGCAATATTTACATCCTAATTAAAAAATCATAAAGCCAGACCCTTTCAGTTTGTAAAAAGAAGAACTCAGGATCTGCTATTGAAACATGGTGTTAATCAGTAACTCCTAATGATCTGCTCCACAGCCTCACAGGTTACATGCTTATTTAGCTACACATAGCAAACAAGATAATGAGGGAAAGTGGAAGAAGTGAAGGGAATATGTTACAGCAAACACAGGGTTTTGCTACCATCAGGACCTTTTCCTAACCTCTCCAATTCTCATGTCATGGTTTATTTTCTCATTTTCAAAAGGCAACAGATTTATAAAGTAAAGCTTTGATAACCCGTTACATACAGAGTGATCTTGAGATGTTTTCTCTGCAACCTATCGGTCACACCAAGATTGTAATTCTTTTCTTTCATTATTTTCCTTTTTTTCCCCTTTAAGTTGACTGTGGGTACAAAAATGCAGGTGAAAAATTACAGACTTTATTTTTCAAATCCCTCCTTCTTATTCTTCTCTAGTCTTTTGACCATCTACAAAGAACCAAGGAATAGTTGTTCTAGGTGAATATGAGTTGGCTCATTTCTGTCACCAGTTATATGATGCTATCCAGAATGTGTAATTAAAAAGACTTCAACTAAATTACAGTTTCGACTCAGGTATTCCCAGCTCATATATTTTTGTCAGAATTTCAGACCGATAAGAATTAATGAGAGTTACAAGTACATATTTATGTGACCGCAGACACTTAAAACCAGTAATGATTTATCCTGGTTAATAGTGCAAATTAACAAAAAAGCATGAAAAAAACAGACCCTTTTCAGCCTTTTTTTTCCCTTTTCAAGCAGCTTCTGTGAAGGAATAGATATTTCTTGTTGTAGAAAGAGATTGGTGTCTAAAACTGGAGAACAAAAGCATTTGACCAAGAACCTCATAGCTACAATGGGCCACAATGAATGTCTACCAAAAAAAAAAAAAAAACAAAAACAAGAGACGAGAGGGGAAAAGGTAACCAAACTACCAAACTGATATCAGGTGTTCATTTATTTTGTGGGATCTTTACGTGCTAGGGAAAGGGCCAACAACTTTCTATCCTGGCTACAAAAAGTCTGCATTCCCTACCTGTCCCTGTGTGGGAGGAAAGATTGCATGGGATAGGGAGGCAGGTCAGTACCTTCCCACTATCTCTGCCAGCACTGCAGCCATCCTGGCATAAGAACACCCCGAAAAATATCAAAGGTAAGCTTGATCTCTTTCAGCAACCACAGAAATATCACTTGAGAAGCATGCAAAAGCTACATATGCAAATCTATCCCTCTTTCAATTAGCATCCTCTCCAAAGAAGTTTCTCACCTCCAAAAGAATAAAAAGGGGATGGGGATGGGTTTGGGAGCGGGGAGGCAGAGGGTGGGGAACAGGGGTGTGGGAACACAAGATACTTAGCTGCAGTAAAAGGGGTTAAACTCACTTTTTGAGATAACAGATAACACTATACCAACACACAAATGACACTTCCTAGTCATGCATCATTATGCCTTACAGATTTTCTTCCACTTGTGCACTTCCCAATTACTGTCCTTTCTGGATTTTACAAAGTAAGCATGAAAGCTATTGTTCCAAGTCATTTCCAAAGAAAGCAGTTGAATGACATACCATAAAACATATGGGTCTCATTAACTTAAAATATTGCCTGTTTTAAACAGCCTCTTAGCAAATAACCATACTTAAAAATTTAATTCCATTTCGCAACTCATGCTTTTACCATTTGGACTACAGTTTATCTTAATGATTATATTACCATCACTTGTACTTTGTTTTGATGGCCAGGCTGCTGGTGCCAAATCCTTGGCAACCTCCTGAAGGAGACTTCCACCTCCAGATTCAGTGTGGCTCAGGAGAGTATCACTGGAAATAACTTACAAAGTTGGCTTTTTAGTCTTTTTTAGTCTTTTCTTTTCTTTTTTTTTTTCTTTTTTTTTAAATAGGCCCATTTTCATTCAGGGCCAAACACAGCTCCTTGGCAACAAAATGTAATCAAAGCAACTTGCTTCAAAGTTTAGGCATTTTCTGTCATGGCATTGTCTAATGGGCTTCAAATACTGCTTTAAAAAAAAACCAAAAACAAAACCCCCCACACTCCCAAGCCCTACACATAACACAAGTCTGTGTAAGTTTCTGCTGGAGTTTCTCAAAGCCCAGGCAGTCCTTTCTTGCTTTTAATGAAATTCCTTTCTATTTCTTCAGGTATGACTCCCCTTGGACATGGAGGGCATATTTTCTCCTTGAGTTAGGACAGCTTATGACAAATAATGATGAGGAATCAATAGACAGGAGGGAAATATTGGGTGAGAGGCTGAATGAATCTCAGAGATAAATTATTGACCACGGGCATGGCCCTCTCTCCTTTCTCTTATATGTTCGTATTCCATCTCACTAACAACCTGAAAGAAAATCAAATATTTTGTTTGGGGGCTTCACTAATATCAGCAACTTTTACTATCTTAATGGCATTTTTATTGATCTCAGCTTTAATGGGAGCTGTATATATTTGATGTTGGTCATTTAAAGTAGATGTGAGTAATAGACTTTCCCAGTGAGGATCATAAAGCAGCCCCTTGTCTGGCAAGCACAGGAAGCAAATAGAAGACAGCATTTAATCTACTGTTCTGCTGCAGTTATCAGGGCTGAGAGGGGAAAAAAATAAAATGTAAAGATTGGCTCTGTCCCCCCCTCCTCACCCTCCCTGCATGCCGACTCCCGGGCACAGTGGTCATCAGCAAACTAACAACAAAAGGCCATTGGCGCAATGACCTTGGCTGTGGCATCACGCACTGGAGGAAAGAAATGAAGCCATTAGACTGAGGCGGGAGAACAGGTTATAAATCAAGCCATTTCCAATAAGCTGCTGTAATGGTCATCCATCATTGCCAACCACGGCGCACAGCAGACCATGGAGACATTGGAGCTGCTAAAGCTGAGACATAAACAATAATAATCCGGGCTTGATGTTTCAGCCCTTCAGGAAATTTAGGAACATTTGCTTTTCTTTTGTTTGTCAGAGGTGATATTTAAAGCATAAGATGTAATAAATAGAGGACAGTTGACACATCAGAACAGTTTACAAGCACTGCATTCTGGGTGTGATTAAAGATGGGGAAAGGGGTGGGAGAAGTTGAATGCCAAAAATATCCAGAGCTTCTGTGATATGCAGTTCTCTTCCCAGCATGATAAATCTAACCTTTTGGGTGCAATATACATTATTTCTTTTCTTTTCTTTTCTTTCAATGTAAAGGTGAATTTCTTCAGACATTTTTAATATATTCACATTACCAAGCAGGTTTTCAGGGGTGGAGGGAAGATGATTAAAATCTGTAATTAGGTAACATGTGGGTAAGTGGAATTAGATATGCATGGACTGTACATTTTAATAACATTTTATTGATCATTTCTAGTGGCAGAACATTACAGCAGCCAAACTATTTATGGTGAACATTTCTTGAATAAAAAAAACTATATCTGTTAGCAAACAATTTATTAAAAAAAAAAAAAGGCTTCTAAATTTACACCAGGACAAATAATATAGCCTAAAAGTTATATATATGATGCTAAATCTTTCACTATGAACAGAAGAAGCAATTTTTGAGCCTCAGTGCATACAATAAACATCAAGTTTATTCTCCGAGGAATTTTCAGAATTTGCTCTTATGCTACTGAATAAGACGACTTTGTGTTATACACCTCTCACATGCCCTGATTTGTCTGCCGTGAAAATGGCTGCAGTTTCATTAGACTGAAATGTATTTACTGACATAGCTCATGTCCCACCTCAGGATCCAGAAACGATCTTTGCTGGTGGTTGATGGAATCTGGGGGAAGAAGCAGAACTGCAAGGCTGTGCAAAGTGGTCAGCAATATCCACAGCCGGCCTTTCACAGTAGTTTGTTCCCTTCCAAAACACAGACACCTGTTTGAACAACAGGGGCAACATATTTAATTTAATTACCCTAGGAGTCCTGCAATCTAGTGAATGCTGTAGGGCCATAATAGTGGCCAATGACCCATGTGCAATTTCCACAAAGGCATAGACTTAAATTTGCAATTCACAGCACTCGCAGAGATTTCCATTTCCCCTTTCACTTACAGATACCTGCCACAGATTTCCCAACAAGTGACTAAAATTGTGACCTTTTGAGGAGGCCTCCAATATAAAATAGGATTATAGGAGATAGAAATATATTCCTCTTTAAGAAACAGGAGACAAAGTTGCACCAAGGAATTCCCATTGAATTGCTGAAGGTGCTACTCCACATTTCCTGCAAAAACAACTGGATTTGGCAGGACCAACACTAGTTGAGTTGAGTTAAACTCAGTTTAAGGTTGTCCTTCAATCCTCAATGGACAGAGGCATGGATCTCCAGTGAGGATTTGGATGTGTGTGGGTGCACTGTGTGGCAATGTGGGAAAAGACAGTTGTGTTGCTTCTGTCCTCAAATCAAATTTCAACAAAAGATGAAGTTCTTCAGTGCAGGCAGGGACCACCTAAAATACTCCCTGGTCCACTGGGAAACCCTCAGCCCAGCAAGCACTGGCCATCTTCCCCACTTGCATGCCTGTATAGAGTGGTAAATGTTCTTTGCCATCTTCTTCCCCCAGTGCATTGTACAAGGCAGGCCAGAATTTTATCCTTTCACTGTAAACTATAATACCTGGTTTAAAATTATATTACAAGACATTAATACAAACGGAAAGTTTGGGAGGATTTTATAACCCACAAGAGATGACACTCATAGGTTATGATGTCATTCAAACCACTTGATAATATACTGTACTAGCTTGCAATATTCCAAAAGCAGCTATTAAACTAAATATAGATGAGGAACATGTTGCGACAACAACGTGGAATATCACGAACAACATTATGCAGAAATATATGTCTGTAAACCTCGTTTTTATTTATTTGTTTAGTCACCCTTTTTCTTGTGGGATAAAAACAACTGCTTCAGTCCTCTGAAGGCTCTCACACTGTGGATTGAATTTAAAATAATCTTAAAAAACCCAAAATAATAGTCCAATCAAACACAGAAGTAATCCTTGAAAAAAAAAAGATGTGTGCAAACTACAAAATTTCTAGACAGAAATTAATAGCCATTTAAGGTAATTCAGCTGCATTACCTTTCCTTTTGTATGAAGCTTAAGAGCAATAAAAAGAGAAAATGTAAATACTAGTTCTTACACTTTTGTAAGTTACTATTATAATACCAGAGTGCTTTAATTATATTTCAAGACTAGGGTATGGGCTGGGTGACAAGATTTACTGGAGGTCAACGTGAGCAATAACCATTTCTCCTCCCAATGAAAAATAATACCATCAATGGCAGTTGTTAAGAACTATTACAATTGCTGAATTTAAATGCTTGTGTAGGATAATTAATCATAGATGTTTAATCATTCTGGTTTGAGGTAAAGATATAAAACAACTGCCAGAGTTATGACAATGATGATTTTGATAATTTTATAATATCATTGATTTTAAAATCTGCTCTGTTTTCATCCCTGTATTACAAATACTATTCTCCTGAAAGGTATAATGTTTTGGGGAAACAGCCAAAGAAGGTTTTCCTATAAAGAGTTTATAGAAAAGGAAACAAAACAAAGCAGTGTATTACAAGGAAGGATCCCTACCAAACAGAAGATTGGAGTCAGGCCTCTGATTTACAGGGTGAGCAAAATGGGGGACCCTTCAGAGCTAGATATAAAGCCCACATTTTGAGTCAGGAGAGTGACTTCCACTTTCAAGAGTGGGCTGTCCAGTAGGCACAAACCCTCATCTTTCAAATCCAGCAAAACTCCTTTTCAGCCATGAGTCACACAGGGGATTTCAACAGCAGCATTTGACCCAGAGTCTCAGACAAGCGTATTGCGCAAGAAAGACAAGAACATGGAGCATTTAGCTGTTCCCTAAATCACCAGTTTGGTTTCTTGGACTTAGCATGGAACGCAGTAAAATCTGCCTTCTCAGTTGAATGTGGCAGCTTGACATGAACTGGCCAAAGCAGGGCACTGCAATATGTGCTTTTAACAATTCAGCTGAATTTTCCTTCATATGATTAAAATTTTGAACGTTTTAATACAAATTTAATGGATTTTTTTTTCCTCATGAGCTGCTATTTAAAGCCCAGCTTATAATAAATATTTTTAAGTATTTAAAAACAAAATATTAATTACTTAAAATTATCTTTTAATGAGTACTACATGTCCAACAAATGTTGAGCTACATGATGTGATCTCTGTTTAGGATTCATGAACTCAGAGGCAGTAACAGCAAGCAGTGAGAGTGCTGTGAATAATCCCTGTGTTAAGAACCTTCAATATGAGTTGAGTAAAAGTATTAAGTAAAGAGGCTGCACCAAGAGACAGTATTCCCCTCTCAGTAAGGCTACAGAAATGAGTAATGACAGTGATATGGATGGAGAACTGTAGTTAGAGATTCCTGACTTTATATGTCTGTGGCTGGTACAACTGGAAGTTGAGGCTCTGATGACAATGAGAAGAGAAAGCAAACATTTAAACCAAGAGATCAGCTAACACCCTGATTTCTGTTCTAGACAGTGTGTTAACATCTTTTGGGAGAAACAGAATACTTCAAGAATAAGAGTCTGAATACAAGAGGTCCAGTATCTTACTGCTGGCCTCCCATCAAGTCTAAGCTATATTTTGTCATGCCATGGAGTGGCAGACATGTCCCAACCCCAAAATAGCAGCACAGTTTGAGCAAGGACTGAGTAAAACACTTGATACATCCCTTCAGAGGAAAAGGAAACTGCAAACATTATTACTACTTGCTTAAATGTGTTTATCATCAGTAGAACTCTTCAAAAGCATACACCATTTGGCTAAATCTGCATTCTGTGTCATGAGAGCAAACAGTATTTCAAATGTAGTTATTAATTGAACACTGTAAAACATACCTCTTTATCTAGGTAAAATCTTCATGTGCAGACAAGCACACCATATCTCAATACCTCTAGTTTTCATCAACAAAATATTCTAGAGGCCCTCACCTTACTATTTCACGTCTGGGTTGCTTAAATGAACTAACCCTATGTACACTGTCTGCCAAAAAGAAACCAAAACCACATTTTCATTTCTTTTGTTTCCTCTCAGTTGCAAGTGTTCAGCACAGAACACTGAAAGAATTATGGCCACACAATACTCATGACAGCTGGAGGAAAGCATCACGCTTGGATACAAATGAAAAGTGTGGTAAGGTCTACAACACATCTTCAAAGGGGCCACTGTCAATTACCTCCAAGCCTCTACAACAGCTTCTAGCAAGACAATGAGAAAGTACCACATTTAATCTACAGTAATTTCACAATAATAAGTCGCACCTTTTTCATTGAATAATCCAGCCTATCCCAGTAGTGCAGTTAATCATCAGGAGCGGCTCATCTATGGACAAATCCCAGCAAAATGCCAACCCGGAAGTGAGAGCTGGCCGGGGAGAGAGCTGCCGTGGAGCTGCTGCCGGGTGGGCAGTGAGCCAGAGCCACTGATGAGCGGGCAGTGGGCCGCGGCTGGATTGGCAAGGCCAGCCCAGCTTCGCTGCCTTCACATGAGTGAGCGAGCCTCCTTTGCCGCCTGTGCCGCCTCCACCGCCACAAGCGAGGTGGGGCTTGCCCCCTCCACTGCCGCGAGCGAGGCGCCTTCGCTGCCTCTGCAGCCACGAGCAAGGCAGGGCTCCTCCCCTCCGCTGCCGTGAGTGAGGCGCCACCACCTTCGCTGTCACTGCAGTGCGCAGGCTCGCCGCCGCTGGGCGCCAACACCTTCACACTAGGGAGCGCACTGCCACCGCGCCTTCACACTGGCAAGTGCACTGCCGCCGCTGCCTTTGCACGGGCAAGCAAGCCGGTGCCGCCACTGAGCAGGTGGGGGCTGCAGCAGCCAGCACTGGGCCGGGAGTGCCGGGGCTGGCGGCACAGGGCAGGTGCCTGGGGCTGCGTTTAAAGGCTTTGCTGGTCTATGAAAACTGTTTGCAACTTGAGCACCAGACACCAAACCCCACGCTGGCGCGATTCTGTTACTAACTTGTTACTTTGTCACACATGGGTCCTCACTTTAAAAAAAAAAAAAATGCAGCTTTTATTCAGGTGTGTGTTATATATGGATGAATCCCGTGGTCTACCGGGCTACCCGGATGTGCAGCTTATAATCAGGTGCGGCTTATAATTGTTTAAACTACTGTACTTAAAGCTAGACTGGACAAAGCACTGGAGAATATACTGTACAGGGAAAAAGATCTTGCTTGGCAAGGGCAGAAATGAGATGATCTAATGCAAAAACCTTTTCTGTCTCTGATTTTTCTGATTCTCTGATAGACATGCACAAATGACGTGTCTGAGAAACAACTGTGAACAATTCTTTGGATTCGTGATGAAGTTAATTGCATAGAACAGGTACATCGAAACTGAAGAAAAGGCAAAACAATTAAAATAAATTATTGTACTACCCCTATTTGAGAATTGGGGTGTCATTTCTAGAAAAATTATTCTTGAATCCTAATGCCTTTAGATATACCATTCTTGGTGGAATAGGAAAGAATCACACAGAGATCCCAAATATTTGGGGTCATTATTTGGGGTCATCCTTTCTAATCGGGCAGCAAAATACATAATCCATCATCATGACCCCTTTACCTTTATTAACACCTGAAATTGCAGATAAGTCATCTCAACAGCCTGTTGGAGTGGAGGGCCCAACCCGAGGGGCAGCTCAGGGGATGCTGCTCAGGGATGTGAGTCACTGTGTTGAAGGCAGTGCAATGACTCACATCTTTCTAAGCTGGTCATAGATCTAAGTAGTTTGTTGAACCAGTGGCTATATATAGAGATATGGGATCTGTCAAAGTAAATGCCAAAGTTCATGAGATGATTTTGAGAATTTGACCTTTCAGTATAACTTGCTCCACAGTGTAAGCCAGCCTTTGACTCTGGTGGGCCTTATACCTGACCTGTACATGGCCTGACAGCAGCTGAAATTTTTGCTAAATGTTTCTTGAAGTTTGATGTGTTTCTGGAAGGAGTGGTAATGTATACAAGCTTGCAATAAGCTTTTGGGGTAGCTAGGTCACTCAAATGCCTCTTACTGAGTAATAATATTTTGCACCACATATTGCTGCCTAGCATAGTTATTATTATTAGTGTCAAGAAACCACATCATTACATGTGGTCATCTGCAAACCTCAACTAAGATCTCTAGGAGGAGGAAGCTGCTGCTCAAAGGAGTATCAATGAGCACTTGCTGAATAATTTCACTCCTTTAAAATGCATCATGTCTGCTTTCTGCAGTCAAGAATTCTCTTATTTCTTTCCAGTATGCAAAAAGGGGTTTGGTTAGTGGCTTGTGTTTGTTGAAAGGATGTGATTAGTACACAACTAGTGGATGCTCAGAGACATTCACATGTGATTGAAATACCCACTGTCTTCTCCTCAGTATCACCATGAATGTAAGTACAATAAATCGCCTCCCACAATTCAAAGAGATAGAGTTAAACTAGGACAAAAATGTAAAAGTCTGTTAAGGAATCCTTTGCAATTACTTTGTGGGGTAAAAGAGTATCAGAATTGCCAGAAATGTTGAGGAATTTTTAAAAAAATCAAAATAATAACTCACATAAAGACAAAAAGTGGGAACTCCAGTTTTGTGCCCTTCCTGATTCTTCATTTTTCTTACGTACAAAACTTATCAAAAGATGATTCAACATATACAGAAAAAATATTTTTTAAATCCACTAGTTATAACCCATAATCACTTGATGTTATATAATGTTATTTTAATGTCATGATAACTTTGTCAAGTTTTAGAGAACACACTTCAAGGACCAACCTGTTAGAAATTTCAAACAGGAATTTCCTTAGCTCTCTGTACTTGATATATATTGTCTTTATGATACTTCCCCTGAAACCCTGACTAGTTAAAGCAAACTCACTCTGACAGAAGGACTTTTGAAGCTGTTATTTTAATCTTAAGGTTTACATACCTGTCAGAGGGATAGTACGTTCATAGCCTTTACTATTGTTCACAGGTTCTTTTTTCCAAAGTCTACGCATAGGTCTCAAGGGTTCTTGCTCCTCAAGGCAAATTACCTCTGAGTGTTTAGGTTCACCTCCAGCTCTGTATTTTTTTTACTTTTCATATGCCTCTTTCTTTGTGTTTTTTCTTCGTCTCTTTTCCTTATTTTCAACTCCTGACCAGGACCCTTAAAGGAAAGAAGAAAGACTCTTAGATATCGTAGTGATGGGTGACCTTATAAAAACACAGATAAAGAGACAGGGGTATTGTTATGTTTCCTTCACACTGTTTGACTTTGCAACAGTTGGATGAAAACATTTGTTCTACAAATAAAAGAAAACCTTTCAAACATTACTTTGGCCTCAGTCTTGCTCCTAGTCATGCAGCTGAGGATAGAACCCACATCCTTATAGACCCTTCACCTAGTCAAGAACTGAGGACAAACTAGTTAATGGAGAGACATCAATAGAGCTGATTGATTGATTTTTCCATATAATAGGTGATACAGTGCAAAGATTAGGAGCTTTGGTCTAGGTAAATTATTAGGGAGGTTCAAAACTACAACTACAGTAATTTCACGATTATAAACCGCACCTTTTTCATTGAAGAATCCATCCTACCCCAGGAGTGCGGGTAATCATCGGGTGCAGCTTATTTATGGACAAATTCCAGCGAAATGCCAACCTGGAAGTGAGAGCCAGCTGGGAAAGAAGCCCCCGTGGCCAGGCGGGCGGGGGGCAGGTGGGGAGCAGGCTTTGCAGGGCGGTGGGGCCGCGAGCAGGGCGGGCGAGAGGTGCCGTTGAGTGGTGCTGACGAGCAGTGCTGCTGGCAGACGGCGGAGCGGTACCGGCAGGGGGGCAGGAGGCCAGCAGCTGGCTTGGAGCACGTGGCAAGGGGGGA